>JADRCD010191537.1:0-44167 GCA_019843815.1 Montemys delectorum | reverse complement strand
ATACTCAATAACTACTCAATAACTACTCAATAACTACTCAGTAACTAACTCTCAAAACCAGTTTGCTCAACAACAAAACTAGAATCTCTCTCATTTGTTATGAGTTTAACTTTTATTTTGTTCTGTTTAACTGGTGATGCTTGGAATTGAACCCAGGATTCCACACACATTAGGCAAGCCAATGAGTACTTTACTGAGGACAGGATCTTACTTTCTACCTCAGGCTAGTCCAGAATTCACAATATTTGTGGTTTAACACTGCCTCCTGTGTGCTGTGTTTGTTTATAGGCATAAGCAGAACCTTGTTTTCTTTTTCTCAATGCTCGTCGGGATTGACCTTAGTCCCTTGCAAATACTAGTCATGTACTTACCCTTTCTACCACTGATATATCTTTACCCATTTAAATGCATGCCATTGTTTTAACCAAAATGATGTGTTAACAGTAGCCAATTTTAATAATGATACATGCATAAAATATGATTTTACAGTTCCCTGGAATTATAATCCACATCTCAAATGACTAGATTTAGACTTTCTGTTCTATTTCAACATATATCTTCAAGATTTAAGAAAGTCATTTGATATTATAAGTTCCACATTAAAGCACTGCTACAATTAAACATGGTTAACCAGTTTTTAAAGTAAAGTCTAAGTAGGTTTCATTCTGAAGTCTGTGTCATTGACTTGCTCATTAAATAACATTTATTCCTTGAATCCATGTTATTGTCTTTTGGATATGTATAAAGGGATAAATCGTATAAATAGTCTTAATGAAACTCTGGGAAAAGTTGACAGAGAAAAGAATGCTAACAATGTACAGTAATAACTAAAGCATATACGAGAAAGACAAAAACCAGAAAGTGGTTGAAAGGAGCCAGAAAGAGCAGGGGAAAGGAAATAAGGAAAGAGACAGACAAACTGAATCATGAATGAGGCAGTAGTTAACCAGAAAAATAAAAAGAGGGATAGAGTGGAGAAATAAGGATGTGAAAAATAAAAATCTACACCTGTTTCCATTAAGTGTGTATAAAATTTGACCTAAAACATATGTGTGCTTAAGGCAAAAGGAAGTCAGAAATGACTCTGGAAAACTAAGCCTGAATATTTTAGCCCTACCTGTTCTCCATGATACTTAATAGTTTCAGGACAAAAATCCTTATGCGTTTTAAGCAGAGAAGTGTCATGATAAACTTGACTGTGGAAGATGAAGTGGATCCTCTGCAGAGGTGCTGGTTAGAGAAAAGACTGGTGTCAGGGCAAATAGTTTGAACTCTTGCAAACAATCTAAGCAAGCAATGATACAGGGCTTGCAAAGGTGGCGGCAGTGGGAAGCAGGTGGAAACAAATTAGAGTCCACAGATAGAGTGAAAATTAGTAATGGTGATGAAAATAAGCAACTCAGGGTGTTGTGGAAAAATAGATAACTGGATTCATTGTGTTTGATGACATCAACGTATTACAGAATATATCAGGCAATAAAGTGGAAGGTAATTTTTAGAGTTGAGAACTTCTGTGCTTTTTATATTAGCATCTATTTCTGTGAGGTTCCTCCTCACAGAAAGCTTAGAGTACTCCACTGGAGTTGATCACAAGTTATTTGAAAGTATATGCTAAGCCTTTCTCATCTACTTATTCTTCCTTCTTTATGACCTTTGCTATAGACACACAAATGGGACTGTATATGGAGTACTGAAGGAATTTCAGGATGAACTTTCAAAGTGTCATTTATGTCCTGTGTTTCCAGGATCCAGCAGCCTTTGCTTTGTAATATGGTATATAGCTCAAGTCCACTTGGTGATGTCTGCATAGAAATAACAAATATTTACTCTCCCAGTTGTAATCTGTATTCTTTCAGGATTACTTCATCATGAGCAAGTGAAATGGTTACTTAAAAATAGACAGTGCCAGGAGTGTCTTTTAGTCATACCTCATGTTGAGAGACATGGCAGAGGCATGCCATCAATATTGCCTATAGCATCTACGCTTTCTAGAACCTACCAGAGTATAACTTCTACTACTGAGAAAGCATTTGATGTTGCAATTCTTTAGACTAGGAGCTGGGTTTGGACCTTCCTCAACTACTCCCATGTCTATTTTAGCTTTCTAGAACGTTGTCCAATTCAGATCAATATGTTCTATACAGATTCTCGCCAGGGGTAGAAGAGTTTGACTTGTCTTACTACTCCTCACACTTCTCCACAAATGTTTAAGGTAGCTGGACACTAGCAAACAGATTTAAAGCTCTCCCGTGGTATTTATGAAAGAGTGCTTGTCAAGACTAATGTGAGTGATGCTTCTAATTCATTTCTTCGGCTTGGTTTGCAGCAACAGTTGTACGTTGGTTCCTGGGATGGATTGGTTCAACTCTCCTTGCACAGATGCGACACTTATGGGAAAGCATGTGCAGATTGCTGTCTCGCCAGAGATCCTTACTGTGCTTGGGATGGAAATGCTTGCTCCAGATATGCACCCACTTCAAAAAGGTCAGGGCATGCCTCCTTCCCAACATGAGGAGTTTCTAACATGAGGGACAGTTCTGGTAGTTTAAGAAAGAGACAAAGAGAACTTGGCCTGTGGGAGGAATATTTCAATTAAAATGTTCAATCATTTTATATTAAATTAAAGTTGGGAAGGTAGAACAGATGTTTTGAAATAGTGAAATATGGACTTTTTTTTAAAGAAATCTGATAAATTCTATACAGTATTTTCTATCATTGAAGTGAAACAACATTGAATTTTATTTTAACAGTTAACCATGTTGGCTCATGCTTATAATCCCACAACTCAGGAGGCAGAAGCAAGAGGATTGTAACGAGTTTTAGAACAGCCTAAGCTACATAGCGATTTCTTGTCTATTTCCCAAAATTGTTGTTATTAACTACTTTATTCTGCATTTCTTCTATGAAATTTCTAAATGTGAACATATTCACATCTATTGCTTTTCACATCATTTATAAATATATATTTGTAGAAGTTCAGACATAACCCACTGTATATCTAGTGACTTGGTTCAATTTTATACTTATTTTAATAAGTATAATTTGTCAATTTCTGTCACTAAGGTAAGCTTCAATGACAAACCGTTTCCTTAACATCTATGGCCTTTAATTTTATACATACTGGAAATTGCCAAGAAAGCTCAACTATTGCTTTATTCGACACACACAAGTAAAAGTGACCCAGAGTTATAAGATACACATTTTCACACTATTTCAATAGTGATAAAGTAATTAGAAATAATATGAATGCCTATCACTGACACCAATATTAGATGAATATTTTATCTCATTACTTATATACATATCAGTAACATTATTTTCTAAGGAGTTATTCAAAGTATAAGTTTTAGATAAAATTATTTGTGATTTTGATTATTTTTGTTTTTAAGTTATTTTTTGAGCTTTTTGTGTGTTTTGATGCTAAAAGTGGAGATACTGCATTCATTTCATTACCAAATGTACATTTATTTTCTTTTAAATATTTCATTGATTTGTCAAATTCTAAACTTGGGGACTCAAAGATAAAAGGTGCTTACTTTAGTCTGAAAACATTAGCTAAAACTGAGACACATTTTATATTCTTGCAAGTCCATAAATCACACATAAGTGGTTAAATATGATTATTAGCAGTTAAAAGTTACCAACATTTTGTTAAACTTTTCTGCCCAGTAACACTCATCTTAGTGAATCTTTGGGGAATACTTTTCTAGAAGCCAAAAAACAGAGTGCTCATTACTTGGCAATAAATGTTGGCTTTGATTAATTGATCCCATTCCTGAAGAAGCCAAGATTTAAAAACATTTGTGACCTCGTGTACCTTATACAATCATAATTTTTTTCTTCTTGTATTTCCCAAGACTGTATCTCTGATCTTACAGACATGCCACTGTGATGTGCTCCCTCACCTACCATAATGTCTATTCGAGGTTACAGATGTGTACAATAGATGACTCTTTTCCAAGGTTGTCATCTGGTCAGGTTGACCCTGGGGAGCACCCCCAGCATCTGAGAAAGTTTACTGCTGTTTCTCTGATCTCTGAAGTGACAACATGGACTGGAAAGGGTAGCAGGGGAGAAGGGTTCTATAGGATTTAACAAAACTGTCAGGAAGAAGCAAGCAATCCTGGTAAGCTGTGACACAGTGTAGACCGGCAGCAATAACACTGCACCGTACAGTTCAAACAAACCAGAAGGAATTTTGAATATTTATATGTCAGAAAATGTATATAAAGAGATAAATACATTTAAGCCAATTTCAGCATCACACAGTTATATGTGTGTGTGTGTGTGTGAAACATCATCTAATAGCATGCTAAGATATCTTCAGGTTTTATGTGTACGTTAAAGTACTTTCTGTTAAAAATAGACAAATTCAATGAAAATATATTGAGTTATAAGACATAACTTAAATTGAGTAAGAAATTGGAATTTCTTTTTAAATATGAAACCAGAAAAATGTTAATTTCATATGTATTGATAGTAATAGCATATATGTATATATGCTATATTGAATGCATAGTTCTGTTTCTGACAGCACTTAATTTTTTGAATGAAATCTGCAGTAGAGTGAACCTAGGTGTGATGCGGTCTCTGTATTTTATGCACTTTCCTACTCATTGGAACGCTTTTTATACTAGGATTTTGACAGGCAGGAGGTGAAGAAGAGTTATTTTCATATTTCATATTTAAAGTTGGGTTCTAATCATGTTCAACCTGTTCTGTTGAATAATTTGTCAAGTTAAAAAAAAAAAGAACAGTAGTTAAATGAAATTCTGACCCTCTTAATGCAGGACGGGATTTGTTATATTGGGACTTTTCTATCACGAGAATTTAAATTAACGTTTGATCGATAGGAACAGTGACCTGCATTTAGGGTTGCACAGTAACACAGTACAGTTTGCATCTGCCAGTTTTAACATGAGAGACAACCTTTCTATATTCCAATTAGTCTTGAAAATCTAATTAGCTTAATCTTCTTTCCATAGGCGAGCTAGACGCCAGGATGTAAAGTATGGGGACCCAATCACTCAGTGCTGGGACGTAGAAGACAGTAAGTATGGGCTTGATGCACATTTCTTACCACTTAAAATGGTAAGCCTAGTCTTTCTGGTTTTTTGAAAATTACTATACAAATCTAAACAACCATATATAGGACTATCTCATTCTGTGTAATGCTTGTGTTCTAGAAAAATAACAGGATTTTATATACCAATTCTCTGTCTACTTGCCTAAGTGAATAATCCTTTGCCAAACCATGGTTTGTTTCATACGTCTTTTACATTCGTACACCATGCCATGTTTCTGCTTCAGTGCCTCATCCATCCTTGTAAAGTTTGAAGACAGTTAGAGGCAAAACAGGATTTGGACCCAAACATTTGAGCATCTTGAGTAAAACACGAAGACCTCCCAGGAAGGTCTGATTAAAAACTTTGGTACTTATTAGAAAAAAGTTTTAGATAGTCTCTACTTTATTTACATTCACTTATTCCTGTATACATTCAAGCAGTAAATGTGCATTGAGTGAATTCCATATGCACTTAACTGATCTGAGTATACTATGAGAAAAAGAAATTCCTTAGCATGTTTATACCCTTTGGAGGAGATGTCATAGGGTATAATTAGTAATGTAGGAAGGAGGGATTGCTAGAGGCTATATCGTTCCGAAGAGAAGAGTCATAGAACGGAAGGCTTTAAAAATGTGAGTAGGGAAGAGGTGGAAATAAAATTTGGTGGGTGAGTGAGTTTGAAAATGGGGAAATAATTGAATCTAAAACCATAGACAGCTTTGAGATTTTAATTTTTGCCTTCCACTTTTGTTCCTCCACCAGATTTTTTGTTTGTTTGTTTGTATGTTTGTTTGTTTTAAAGACAGGGATTCACTATGTCACCTGGCATGCTGCCCTGGAATTAGATTAGCTATATAAACCATGCTGACCTATACCTCAGAGAGATTCCCCTTTTCTCCCTCTGGAGTGTTGTTATTAAGGCTATAGGTTCTCTCCCTCTCACTCTTTCTCTCTCTCTCTCTCTCTCTCTCTCTCTCTCTCTCTCTTTCTCTCTCTCTCTTGCTCTCTTTCTCTCTCCCAGCACGGAGAAAAGAAGATTCTTCCATCACATTATAACTGACAAAAAAATGACTGAACTCATCACAGTTAATAACTGATGATCTAGTTGTCACCTCTTGATTGAAAAACAAACACATCCATGGTTTTATCTCACAATTAATTCTTCTGCAAAGAAAGTTCTGGTACAGAATAGGGTATGTGCCTTTTAATTCTAATGTGAAAGTGACTCGCCCTTATGTCCATTGTTTAGTTTAGTGAACATCGCTGAATTCTATGAGTTCAATCCTTTACACATATAAATAAAAAGATATACCAGGGACAACTTTAAGTATTGAGGGTATGTCAGTGAACTGAATATTATCTATGTATTCATGGGCACTACTTACATATTACTAGTCTTTATATCTATTATCTGTTAGGTTAAAGGGCAAACATGAAAGAGGAAATATAAATTATATATCAGATGAAGACAAGCTGCACAAAGAAATGAACAATGGACAGTCATCACCTCGGGCACTCAGAGTAATTGCCTCCCCTTCACCATGTTCCATTCCTGCTATAAACCATTCCATAAGACCTCGGAATCTTTATCCTGCCCATTCCATTCCTGTTGAGGTCACTGCCAACTCCTAACATTCCAAACCCAATAGACAACCTTCAGTTTATACAATCTGCAGCTCTTTCTTCTTTGAAACACTTCATTCTTTAGATTCATGTTTACCAGTTAGGGAGTTTTGTGAGCTGGCTCTACTCCCTTGCTAGCTTGAGTCATTAGTCATCGGACATTTGCACCAGAAATCCTTGAGCCACCATTGTGCTCAGAGAGGTAGACTTCTGCACACTTAGAGTACTGTGTGGCACCATCTTTCTGGTGGACCTCTTACCTAGCCAACTGCACCTTCTGCGTTTTCTCAGCTTCCTTACTGTTGAGGAGCACCTTGAGCTATTTTCTCGTTCTATGTTTGTTTGCTTTTTTTTTCCCTCCTTAATGGAGTAATAGATGCTGCTTGACTCTAAAATTTTAAGTTAACTTTCATTTCTATCAGGCATGAGTGTCTGCATTCCTACCCCAAAACTGGACTTGAATGCCCAGTTAGCATCTACACTGAATGGCTGAGAAAGAGATTTTGTTTTCTTGTTCGGTAGACCACCTCACGTTAGTAAATATCACCATCGTTCACTCAACTGAAGTGAAAATCATCTAGAAATCTTAGTGGTGCCTTTCCCTTTCACATTCTATCAGAGACCTCTTAATCCTTCTGACTCCACTCTTCCTGTTGCCAGCAGTGACAGTGAAGCTGTGGTTCCCCATCTGATCTCTTCCCATCCTTGGACTTCACATTGATGCAGCAGCTGCTCAGAGAGACCTTAGCACCCATCCTATCTGAAAACTTTTCTGCCTTTCTCTCCATTATTTATCTGCTGGTTTGCTTTATGTGCTTTCTTTGTGATTTCCCCTAGATTCCCTAAGCCTTCGTCTTTTGCTGATGCCTAAAGTGCTAAGTTGTTCCATCTGTAGAATTGAATATCTGAATATATGGTGGATAAGTGCATGATTGAGCCAGGCTGTGCAGTCATCATTATTTTAATTTGATTAATTTTAGCTACAGATTTTATTTGCCACATGGAACATAGTCTATTAGTATTCTGGATGAAATGTATTTTAGGTAGTGTAGCTAAATTAACGAACTATCTGAGAAACTATTCTTTAGCTTTCATTAATTTACTTATACTAAATCTATGGTAGGGAAAGGGTATCTTTAAAGACAAAATGATGGGCAGTGTAGACAGGGTTTCCATTCTCTGTCAGACCATTATGATTGTTCATGTCACGCAATTTGATCAAGTCTGGACTATTCTTACTTTCCTGATTCGTGATAGTGAAATTTCTAAATATTATCTGGTCAACTCTGTATACCAATAAAAGTAGAATCTCTCTCTCTCTCTCTCTCTCTCTCTCTCTCTCTCTCTCTCTCTCTCTCTCTCTCTCGTGTGCATATGCGTGTGTGTGTGCGTGTGCGTGTGCGTGTGTGTGTGTGTATCTGCCTATCTGGCTATCTCTCATTTTAAAATAAATTGCTTGGTCTGCCAGGATGATTCGTTAGTAAAAGCACTAGCCTATCTTCTAGAGGACCATTGGATTTCCAGCATTTACATGGCAGCTAACGACCATCTCTAACTCCCTACCCAGTTAGTCTGCTATATTCTTACCTCTGTGAGTGCTTCTTGAATGAAATGTAGGCATACATGTAGGCAAATCACAAATATACATAAAATTGAAATGGAACTATATATAGCTCCATATATGTATATATGTGGAGTACGATCTTAAGGCTGGGATATAACATTAAAGGACACAAAACGTTATTTAATGAAGAGATATAACATGAAGAGTTACATTTTGTAAGTTGTCCTTTCTTTAAAATAATTATAGTATGACAATGAAAGACTAAAATGATGATACACATGTAGTTCAAAAATCACTCTGTTGAAGAGTAGTTAACTCTCAGGTAACAGTATTATAGCATAAATTTCCTTTCTCTTTAATAACGTGTATGGTTCTTCCCTGATGACATCTGCTCTGAATCAGTATATTTTCCCATTCCTTTTAAAATCAGGTCAAGGTTAATCTCCAATGCTATTTTTGCTTTCTAGGCATCAGTCATGAAACAGCTGATGAAAAGGTGATTTTCGGGATTGAATTGAATTCAACCTTTTTGGAATGTATCCCTAAATCCCAACAAGCCTCTGTTGAGTGGTACATCCAGCGGTCAGGAGATGAGCATCGAGAGGAGGTAAGCTATCACCAGCAAGGATGCTGCTGTCAAACTGAACTCAAGTTATTTGCTGTGAAAGTCATACAACCCTGAGTGCCATACAGCAGTCTCATCAGTTTTTGATACAAGGAAATGGAAGAGTTCATATTCATCAACCACAGAGGCGAGAATTCTTTGCAGATAAAGCCAGGCCCATTTACTGCAAAAGTACCATTGATATGCACGTTTAAAATAAATTCACTTTAGTTTTCTTCCACATTTTTACTTCTTAAAACATTCCAAGACAATTTCTGACTGAAGATGAGTACACAATATTCTTATAACCATGGTAACATCTCTAAATTAGAGCTAATATTGAGTTTAGTCTAGTTCACAAAATGAAATATCTACTTCTATTATATTGTATCGTATGAGCAATTAGAAAAGTATTTAGAGATATACATATTTTTACTCTATATGTTTATATATTACATCTTAAGTCGATGGAGAAAAAAGTCATTTTTATTCATTTTTACTGTTAATTTTCTTGATAGAAATTTGGGATTAAAATGTATTATGAACATTTTATGACAGAGATAAGGCATACATGTTTCACAATGTAGTGAGATTATTTTAGGTAGTCTTAGGAAGTTTAGATTAATATTAATTCAATATTATTAAGCAAAAGCTAATTGTAGATTTGATTATTGTTATGTTTATTATTAAAGAAGGCAAAAGTATCCACTGTGGGGGTAGAGAAATGGCACAGTTGTTAGGAGAACTGGCTATTTCTCCAAAGGGCCCAGTTGCAGTTCTTAGCTCTCACATCAGATGGCCCATAAGTGGTTTTAACTCCAGCTCCAGGAGATTCTATGCCTTCTTCTGACCTTTGTGGCACAGCATACATTCAGGCCCATACAAATATGCATAAATAAAAAATAAGCAATCTAATGATATATTAATAGAATTTCCAATTCTCATATTACACTAGAAGCACTATGGTGAATGAAAGAATGAATCCAGAATTCAGAATGAATTCAAGATGAAAAAGTTCCTGAGGCCCTATGCAATAGAACTTAGCAGTATCATAAGATACTTAAAACATAATTCAATAACAAGTCTGTGGTAATAAAAATAACACAAAAAAGGAAAAAAATACATTTCTCTCTGTCATTTGAAGTTTAGCCCATAAACACATAAAACTGAAAATGTCCATCTCCATTTATTCTTCTCTATGATGCAATAAAATGATTACTTAACAAAAGGCAGATAATATACACAGTCAATATATTTTGAGTCTGTCTTATTTTCTAATTTTCTAATATATATTGAGCTATATCTGATATAGTAATGATTATTCTACTTCAAAATATAAGCTCCCAAGAAATACTAAATGCTGACTACTTAAGATACAGATTCAATTCAGTTATATTTTCATATATTAAATTTATGTGAGTTGAAGCAAGTTTTAGATTTTATAGCCATTGAGGTGTGATTTTTTTCTTTCTATTAAATGTTATTATTTATAATTTATTTGTCCTCCATAGCAAATTAAATCTGATCTTTAAAGGGAAAAGTATGCTCCTTCTGGAGGTATTCCTCTAGCTGTAGATACCCGTAGCTACCTTACATTCTTTATTTTCTGAAATATCAATGCATTATTTTAATGTACCTCACAGCACTATATCACATATCATGATGGTACCATGCTCCATGAAAGTCAATGGGGCAGAAATAATGTATTTATTGAAATTTACTGAAAAGTCTGTTCCCTGAAATGTTTCAACTGGTATTTTCATCTGTCTTTGCAAATGGGCGCATTTCCATTGTCCTGGACCCACAGAGCTGCTTCCTGAGTTGAGGAACAGAGCAATATTTCTACTGCATTTGAAGCATGTTACCCTGCAGGATGCCTCCTGTCTCTCACTCATAAGGTTGCTGCTTATCATATTTCCTCTCCTCGTAAAAAGCTCCAGGGATGTCCGAAGGTCTCCTGGGCTACGGATATTGTCACCTGGTAATTCTGTGCCAGGAGCAGACTGTTTCCTCGCTGCGCCACAACACTGTTGGGTGCTGTAGGAAGAGGTCATGGGTCAGTTATCTGCTGACTTTTCTAAAAGGCAGGTCTTGGAACTGGTGGTGGTTATGGTGTGGCCAGCAAGTGAATCGGCAGTCCCTGAGCTTCTGTTGAACTTTGGGGCTGGCTTTAATGAAGAAAAGGAGCAATCCTTCATGCCGTTTGCCACATTGTTTTTTCTTAGTGGAATTTAAGGTTTTTAAAACATCTTCCAGTCTCTGAATTTTCCATCTGTAGGTCTCTGTTTTCCTTTTGTTCTTTCTTTGTTATGAAAGCAAATAAATGGTTTTAACCTTGCAATAACACACAAAGAGCCAGGAGAGCACTTAGTGCAGATAAGCATGAGTGATATTTTGGGTTTATTCAGTTCCAGTACTCATCATTGCCCCGGGAGCATTTCCCTGCTTCCTCCTGTTAGTAGTAAACACTATGCTTTTATCTCTCTTTTGTCCACATATAATCCACAGTCAAAAAAAAGAGAAGCTCTTTAAATAGCTCATGTTTTCTGATAATAGAAGGGATCCCTTTATATTTACTTACTTTCCTATTTAGTTAAGACAAAATCCTAAAACAAAAGAAGTAAGTTGGAGATATTGGTCATTGTATTGTTTGTTCATCAAGATCACCAGACAGGCGCACACCCCTTACAAAAAGAGCATACATAAGATTTAAGAAACCTTTAGCGATTTGCAAAAAAAACAAATACATTACGTTCAAAAAGCATAGATGAGCAAATGTCCTCATGTTTCTTAGGTGTGCGTTTTCCTTAATTTCTGTGAAACACCTCAGGTGTGCATTGTCTAGGTAGTTGTTAGCAGACCCATCTAAAACACTTTCTTTCCTCCAGCCAGTCTTACATTACAGAAATCGGTAATTTAAGATTAAAACATTATAAGTAACTATTTATTATATATCTTTTGTTTCTAACAATTTTTAATTTTCTACAGAAGTGTTATATTTCATATAGAAAAACCTACTTATTTGCAAATGAAGTTTTTTTAAAAAAAACTATTTTTAGAAATTTCTGCCCCAGTAGGACACTAATAATGTTTTATTAAGGCATCTTATACTTACACCGTAGATTTATGTTTATATTTATTCAAAGGTAAAAAGTTATTCTAACAGTTATTTATGTATAAATTTCATTTCTTAAAGGAATGAGCCAGTTACTTTAGCCCTATATTTCCTTTTGCTTTTTGCCTAAAATGATTAATTATCCATTAATTTTCCATTATATTAATAAGTGTTTATGTAGCACCATGCAAGCATAATTGGAAAACCCTAAAAATATGAATACAGAATTTTCCTTAGGGTATTTTTCTTCCCCCCATATTAAATTTAAAAAGTATTCAGGATCTTATTTTAAATACAAATGTGCTTTTTACAACAGGTTTACATACTTTCCTGTTTATCATGCTGAGAGTGCTTTCTCTTATTTAATACCAGTTTCTCTCTGGCCATATTTTCTGTTGCCTAAAGGAAGGAATATTCTTAAAGTTATAGCTTCTTCCAAGACATGAGGAATATTTTAGGCCCTCCAGCTGCTCTTATTAGAGAATAAAGCACCCCTCAACTTAACCTGCTATCTATATCTAAATGACTTTCCTCATTCTTTGCTCTTCCTATTTTAAATGAATTGCCTTTCACTGGAGAGTTCCATTTAACAATGCCAAGTATGTAATTCTTACTCACATTAGGCAAAGGGATAACTGATTCCAGTTGAAGAATGGTTTGTGTTGTTAAATTTAGGAAAGGTTTTGCTTAGCACTCTAGAGTGAAGAAATTCCATGAATTTTAATCAGTGGCCAGAAGTGGTCTCTTTGAGAGGAGCTAGACTTTCTAGGCTTTGTTGCCATTTCACTGTGGGATATGCAGTTGCCTGGTGATAGCAACTTATCCCAGGACCAAAGGAAAGCGTTATTGAGAAGTAATGGAAATTAAGTGAATAGTGACCAACCACTTACTCTCTGGGTCATATATTTTTATCTATAAATTGTAAGAATCTTCCAAATGTGGAAATTCAAAATGTGTTTTATTAATGATTCCACTACACTGAAGCTATACTTTTGAAATTTTGGAAAAGCAACAAAAAATTAATCAAACAATTTAATAGATCTCAGGTGAAGTCATATAGCACAAAATCTTTAAAAGCACAGCTTATAACTGTTGGTCAAAAATGAAACAATGCATAGAGTGTTCCATAGAATCAAGAAATGACCTAGAACTGAAATGTCAGGTGTTTATGAACACCCATAGGGATTACACTAACATGAAAAGGAGGTAATAGAAGGAGGTCTCAGAACCAAGTTTCATCAACAGGGAACAGAAACAGAAGGACAAAGCCATGCTAGGCTGGTGCCCAGTATGCATAAAGCTGGAGTCATAATTCCTTCCTGTTGGAAGATTGAAGAAAACAGGAGAAAACACCCAGTCAGAACTGTGACCATGTCTAAAGTCCACACTGAATGTAGCCTCAGAAACATGAAGAACCAGGCCATAGAGAGATCCATGAGGTGTAGAGACGACTAGAACTGCAGTTAGCTATGGTATCATGCTGATGGCCACAGGCCATTTTCAGTGAAGAAACCTCAGAAATAAACACTTTCATACATCTCAGCCCAAGCAACATGGCAATTATAACGCTATGAATACTCCACATTTTAACTTCCAAATCTACCATGTGCTATGCAGAAACTGAAGGGCAGGATAACATTTGAGAAGATAAATGAATCATAAGAGGAAGTGGTCAGAGACCAGCATCCAAGTTTATAGAGCCAGCAGTTTGAGATCGGAACTATATTTATACTTTTTAAACAATTACAATAAACTTATTTATAAAGAAGGTGTGTTTTTCATTGTTAAGTACGAGAATGCTATTTTTGTTCAATGGTCGCCTTTTAGAAATCTACCAATACATATCTACATATATTTTAGGCAGGAAGCTCTTATGGTAGTGGTTCTCAATCTGGGTCACAACTCCTTGGGGGTGGAGTGGGGTAGAACAACGGTTTCACAGGAATCACATATCAAATACCCTGCATATTTGATATTTACATTATGGTTCATGACAGCAGTAAAATTACAGTTAGGAGCAATGAAAATAATTTTATGGTCAGGGGTCACCACAACAAGAATATTATTAAAGGGGCGCTGCATCAAGAGTGTTGAGAATCACCATCCTGTGGTTTGAGAATGTAAATTAATTTGAGGTTAGTTTGTATTACAGTAGTATTTTTAGATGGCACGACTTTTAGATTCAACCACTGGGAAAAGAAGACATGTACAGGTCACCAAATAATCGAAGAAAAAGACACAAACAAGCAACCAAGCAAAAGCCTGATGGTGTAGACTCAGGGAAGTGCAAGGGGAGTCTGGAGACCATTCAGCCTCATTAACCAAGGATCTGAGCTGTGACCTGCCTTTGGCCTCAAAAGGTTCCCCGCCAGCTGCACTTCTCTGGCACAGAGGGTGGTTTGCCATATACTTGTTAGTTAACTGGGCTGCTAGCCAAAGATGTTTCTTTCCCTTTTCTCATATTTCCAGAATAAGAGAGATTTTTTTCCTACATTCTTTTCACATAAGAATGTGGAGTACAGTCCACCCACTGTGAATAAATTTAATTTAGCTGTCTTTAAGCCTCTTCTATTTCCATCAACTAGAAGTCTACAATTCAGGGACAGATGTGTAAGCTGGGAACTCTTCCAGGTTTCGTTGTTGTTCTTGTTGTTTTTGTTGTTGTTGTTGTTGTTTTTATTGTTGTTGTTCTACTTCATGCCTAGCTATTCAACATTTAAACAAGGCCTTTGTGTTGATAAACATGTCCTTGATACATTGAAGATGGCTCGTTATTCACAGCATTTTTGAGCCAGGCAAGCCTAACATTTGAATTGTGCCTCAATGCCACAACTTCAGAGACTTCAGTGCCACATTTCAGGGGAGGTTCCTTTTATTCATTGTGCATTCTTGCACTTGAAATCACATTACCGTTGCTATGCCAAATACCCCAAGCTATTGTAAAACTTTCCACAAATACTGCAGTCCAAAGTATTACATGTACAACTTGATGATAATAGGGAAATTAGCTTTGAACAATTTTAACAGTACAGGCCTGCTCAGTTCCAGCTCTGATGTCCAAATGTGTACCCATGTTTTTTTTCCAATTCGATATTCACAAGTCATAGTTTCTCCTTCTCATAGACCATGCAGATCATGTATTTGGTGATATGTAGAAAGCAGAGCCAATGTCATTGTTCTATTACAGGTAGTACACATTCTGAGTTCTTCAATATAAACAGTGACTCTTCTTACATTCTCCCTTAAAACTGTGATCTTAAGCCATTGATCTCCGTCAGAAATACCTATAAAAGCCACTTGATAGCTTCACTTTTCCTTATTGTTTCTCACAGTATTTTACTCTTATCATTCCACTGCAGAGAAAAACTACATATATTCCAAAGTTTCATTTGACTTAATAGAATTAAGTGGAGAGAAAGCAGGTTATGTCTTGGGGGCTACTACTTTATTCATTTCTTTCTTTCTTTCTTTCTTTCTTTCTTTCTTCCTTTCTTTCTTTTTCTTTTTCTTTTTTTTAAACCATCTTCCAATATGGATGACAATGTTACATTTGATGACAGAAAGATGAAGAGTATATCTTTTAGATTCATCTAAGTAAAGCTATGTGGTCTGTTTTCATTTGCTTGTGGGTCTCTGTTTCTAATTTATTACCTACATTTTTTTCCAACCTACAGTTGAAACCTGATGAAAGGATCATCAAAACGGACTATGGGCTACTGATTCGAAGTCTGCAGAAGAAGGACTCTGGGGTTTATTACTGCAAAGCACAGGAGCACACTTTCATCCACACCGTAGTGAAACTGACTTTGAATGTCATTGAGAATGAACAGATGGAAAATACCCAGAGGGCAGAATACCAGGAGGGGCAGGTCAAGGATCTGTTGGCTGAGTCACGGTTGAGATACAAAGACTACATCCAAATCCTTAGCAGCCCAAACTTCAGCCTGGACCAGTACTGTGAGCAGATGTGGTACAGGGAGAAGCGGAGACAGCGCAACAAGGGCAGCCCAAAGTGGAAGCACATGCAGGAAATGAAGAAGAAACGAAATCGACGACATCACAGAGACCTGGATGAGCTTCAGAGATCAGTGGCTACATAGTGTTCTATTTAATTTAAAGAGGGACTTATTTACCTGCCTGCACAAATTATGTCTTCTGTTTTGTACATCCCTTAAACTAACACATTCATGCTTCCCATGGAGTCTCACTAAGGCACAGGATGCTACGCTGAATAAGACTGTATAGGACATCATCTGAACCAGCTTTCTGAGAACAAAACCTGTATCGACAAAGTTAAGAACTGTCTTAAAAATAGGGACCTTAGGTTTGTAAATGTTTTATAGTTTGAATTTAATGTCATGTAAATAAGCAAGCTAAGTGAACTCTGGATCCACTGAGTAAGGTACATTATTCCCATGCACGTCCATTAAGCATGGACTTACCCATGGTGTTGGCTATGTTCTTAGAAGCAGCTTAATCGTTCCTTCCTAGAACAGGTGAAAAGGAACTGGAGAAAAGGCACACATTAAAACAGCTTATGCTAGTAAGAGGAACTTTCTCAAGGAGCCAACAGCCCATACTTGGAGTCAGGCATGGGAATTTAGAAAGGTATGTTCCCTCTTTCTGGTAACAGGCTACATCTAGTATACTGCAGTAGCTTTGTGAGAGGGGATCCTAACCAGGTTTCTTTTGATTGGCCAAAAGAAATGGCATCACAGACAGAACTCAGTGATGTGCTCTGAAATACAGGCTATAAGAACTAAGTACAAGATTCCTGTGCACTTTGGGATACATGGTAAAATATCTTAATATAATAAGGGTAACATTATGTACACTGTATCCTAATCTGTAGATGAGAATTATTAGAAGACTGACAAGATAGCTATAAATTCTGCCTCTGAGAAGAACTTATATTGCCGTAAAAAAAGGAGAAAGCCACAAAGTAGATAGAATGTAATGGACTTTGTTCTACTTGAGTATAAGTATCTGCCAACTGGTAATGTTTTGGATAAAAATAATTTAGATTATAGCAAATTGTTAGCAAAAGTTCAAGGGAGAGCAAACTTTGTAAAAACAATTATGGGATGGCAATATTTTATTTATAACCAATGTATTTCTGTGTTCTCTTTTTTCTAAGTATTTATCATATTCTGTATATTGTTTGCATTTATATCTTTTATTTGATTATATTTGAGTAAATAGGAGAAAGCAATATGTAATACATAGAAATAATTAAGTAGATGACCAAGGTCAGGAGTGGGGCTATATATTTGTTGAATGGATGGATAAGGGCAAAATTTTAATGACGGGAAGGGTTAAATTAACTCTTTGACATCTTCTCTTTACATAAACTTTCAAGCAGCATTGTTTTTAGCATTTTCACAAGTCTTCCATATGTAAAAACACTCACATCATTAGCATAAATACCATTTGTATTTTGCTAACATGTGTCAAATTCAACTTTCCCTCTGAGCAATGTTTTCCTGCCAGGCTCTCCAGAAACCACCTTTCCTTCTAGAGCACAAAGCCCTTCGTCTTCCTCTGTTTTCCCTTTTCACGCCCTTTATAGTGTGAAATGAACAATTAGTCACTTCCTCACAAAGAATGCAGCTTTTTAGAAAACCAACAGACCTTGATTGTTTCTCATGCATTCTACATGTTTTGAAAGCTTCTGTGAGAAGCCTGTGTGATTAAACACCAGTGTTACTGAGTCAAAAAATCTCTCCGTTCAAAGTAGCATCAGTATTTTACATTCATTTAATTTACATTGGGTACCTATCTCAAGGGCATAACATTAATCTGCAAGGGTCTAATATAATAATGAATATTTGTAGATGCTTGACTAAGAAAAAGCAAAAATGCAGGAAAACTTTTAATTTGAAACCAGAATGAATTACATCTCCAGCAGAAATGTACACAAATTCTGTGTCATGGTTAGATTACTAATCATATATCTATCACACAAGGGTGTTTATCTATTGGCTTACTGAGTCCTACAATGTCACAGCAAACTCAAGTCAGTGGATTCATGCTTCATTAAAAAAATACTTTCAGATAGTTGCATATCAAACAGTAATACTCAGATATCAATAGTATCGAAAAATTGCACAAGGTTCTACTATTGTATTGACATCTGAAAATAAATTTTATACAGATAATAATGTCCAAACTATTTTCTAATTGCTTATGTAATTAGAAATGTAATTTTTTTTATCAACATTCTGTAAATCTATTTTACATCTTAGATTTAAAATTTTGGCTGCTTTGGACATAAAAGTACTAATGATGATTAAATATATTTTAAAAACTATTAGGAAAATAAGATTACATAATAAAGGTGGAGCTAAGGTTTATGTGTATTTTGAAATGCAGACTATAGCTAAGCAACATTCATTCTTATTCAAAAGGCTTAGAAGAGTGTAAGAAAGCTCAAGTGACAAATGCAATGCGTACTTCCTTACCATTGAGGAGGAACAACTCTGCATTGAAATAATGAAAAAGCAGAATATTGCCCAAACTTTCAAAATTAAAGGTACCAGACACCCCCGAAGCAACTCTGAACTATGTAGTTATTAGGTTTTTTATATATTTTTCTGTCTTCAGTACATGTCTTCAGCTTCCTTGACTGTTTCTGCTGCATTTTTATTCAGTCCTTTGTGCTGCTAAATAGAAGTATGCCTGAATGAGTTCATTTACATTTAATTTATTAGGAATTTTAAGCATTTGTTTAGAAATGGATAATCTAAATAATCAACTTATGTAAAAATCTTTTGTTTTTCTTTCCCAAAAGAGCTCAAAACCTTATATCACATGATGGAGTAAACATTGCAGAGGAAATAGTCAAATAACTTAACAAAATGCAAAATAGTCGTAGAAAAAAAAATGAGCGCCTTGCAGAAGCCACAGCAGCTCTCCAGGTATCATTCACAATCTCAGGAGCTTTGGTTTGAAGGAAGACTGACTTACAACACGCCTGCAATATTATGTTCACACTTTTGGCCTTTTCCTCTGTGCTGTATTTGATTCTTTGCATATATTATTACATGCTATTCCTACTGAATTGGTAATCTTCCTAGAGGCTAACAAGAGTGACTGCTTCTTGGACTAACATAACCAAAATTGAGTCTCCAGGACAACTTGTGTCATTTCATTCACATGGAAACATAAAACTAAACAAGACCACTCATAAACATTGATTTTTCTTAAACATATATCTAAGATTTATCACACACATTTTACTGAGACAGATCAAAGTGAACTTGGGAATCCCTTCTCCTCAGAACACCACCTTGTAGCAGTCATTGTGTTTCAACTGACAAGCCATTTTGAGGGATGGGTAATTTTTTAAATAGAAATATATATTTTCTCATAATGTATATTGCATTTTACAGTATGTGAGGTTAAAAATATATAAGACTGAATTTCCAGATTTGGCACATTGAAAATCCATGTACAGAAGAATGTTCAGGCTTTGTAACTCTTGTTTAAATATTTTGTAATATATTTATGAAAATTTGAAACATAACTTTTTGGGAAAGAAAAATAAAACCTGTTAGAAGCCACAGCTGATCTTCACTTCTAGCATTGTTAGTGGTAGTTAATAAATTTGAATAATTTTACTTTTAAAAAACTGTAGTCTTGTAGTATACCATAATTAAATTTGTTAAATATATATTTTGTTTGTATTATAATAAAACAAAAGCATCAGTGTTCAATTATTATAATCAGTGTTGGTATGTGTAAAATTTTTCTTAAACTCCAAATATGGCAAGAAGATTTTATATACTAAATTGAACTAAATAAGATATTCCTGAAAGTTTTCAATAGAAATTTTTACTGTAGGTATATAATAATCTTATTCATAAAACAACAAAAAAATCTCTTCTATTTGATATAATTACATAAGATTTATTGTGATATAATTTAGATTTTCTCCTCAAGAGACATAAAATTATCACAAATAACTGCTATCTTGAGTCAAAGTTTACAATATTCACTCAGGCACTAATGTGAATATATGTCAGTGTAATTTGTCAAAGAAGTTAAGATAAGGCTTTATTATAGTTGCTTGGGTTGTTTTTCCAACTTGGCACACTCAGAAATTATATTTTATTTTTTTCAAGTACAGGATAGTATAATATTCCCACAATAATATAGAGATAATCTGTGAGAAATTATAAATTTTTGTCATGATCCTGTAAAACTTCAACAGTGAGTTAATAGTAACAGATAACTTATAAGGCACTTGATTTCATCTATATAAAATAAACTGTCCTCAATTAAGTAGCTTGTCAGCATAAACATTTCATTGTTTTCTCAGAGATGTGGGAGTGGGAAGTCCATGACATTCAAGGTGCTGCAAGTAACATTCAGCTTTGAGGAACTTCTCCATATGGTGGATGGCACAGATCTTTAAGCATATATACTTCAGGAACAAGGAAAAACAGTCTAGATGCTCATCTGAAGCAGAATGCACAAGTTGACCTTCCTAACCTTCAAGTATTTGATGCTGGCCAGGACCATTTTCTTTCGTGTTGGATTCTTATGGGTTGGAAAAGGCAAGGAATGAGTTGGGGTGGAAAATAAACCATTTGCGAAGTAACAGAACTCCCAGATCCTAAATCAGGAACAAAATATTTCTGTAAAAAAAAGATATATAAGGTTAATAATTGAGAAAACCCTGAGGTGTTTGACACACGATGATGTGTTTGATAATCTCTACAAAGAAAAGAGTGCAATATTAAATTATGGGAAGGAACTATCAGACAACCTGCTGCTTATATTATTTAGACTTATTCACTGAAAAAACTTTACTCAGGAGAGGGAATTATAAATGAAGTACCCTGGTCATTAATACAGACTCTTATACAAGAGTATATTCATTTTAGCATACATCGTGGAGAATGAAGAGGTAGTCTTCATGGAGTTAAAATATTCTTAATCCAAGAATCAAATTTCTGCATGTAATATACAACTTTGAGGAACTTCTCCATATGGAAGATGGCATATATTTTCAAGAATGTATATTGCAGGAATAAAGAGAAGACAATGTAGATACTCATATAAAGCTGAATGTGTAAGTTGATATTCAGGCTCTCAGTGGATACGGGCATTTAAATAAGAGGTGCTATGTGTATCAACACAAAGAGCTCAGAAAAAAACTTCAAAGAAAAAAAACTAAAACATTTTAGAACTGCAAACAGAATTTTACAATATTTAACAAGTTTAAAAAAGCAAATGTTACTGCTTATGAATATTTATTTACATTTAAATATAAATATAAATGCAAGTAGTAAATATATTAAAAATTTTGGTGAAATTAAGCACTTAATTCAAACCAGAGTTTCCTATGGATGCAGAGCAGAAGATGAGAATGTGGGAAGCTATAACATTTTCAGTTACATTCAATATATATAAAAAAAGTAAATTCAACACAGTAAAATGTTGCAGCAACTACATTGGCTATTGGGTAAAAACCTATTCTGAACACAATTCTAAGTATTTACAAAGGTTATAATAGAAGTTGGATTATATATGTAATACATAGAAAAACAGACAAATAATAGGAGGTATAAAGATTAGTGAAGTTACCAATCCCTCCACAGTTCATTCTAGTATGGTGGAGAAAAAAGGAGAAAGAAAGAAGCTCATCCAAGAATGTTCGAATTTGAGCCATAGTTTGTAAACATGGTCATGCAGTTTGAGTTACTCCTCCAGGAGAGAATTTTCCTGACACCTGGCTATTTTAAAAATGTGTCAATTGGGACCTCAGTTGTTGATTATCAGGGAAGCAGGCCCTAGATGAGGCCTACCTCTAAGCACCATCCTATTGTTGTGGGAATGACTAAGGCATGCACAACACAAGACTAAAATGCTGTAAGAATCATCACAAAGATGAATTAGCAGGTTTGTAAATGCAAGGCTGATGTTAAAATATAAAATCTCTTCCCTGGCACATGTTTTCTTTATGAAACTTAAAGCGTGAACAAACAAACATATCTATGTTTTGGTAAATGTCTTTAAATGTTTTCTTAGACCATTATCTTTTTAATGAAAATTTTCATAGTGTTTCCTCCAGAGTAAATATTTTATGTGTTTGAATAAGCCAAATATCCTAAAAATTTGCATTTTGCCATTTCTTGTTTTTCATGGACCCTGTTGGTGAGAGGCTATCACAGACAAATGCACAGTGTAAGCTCACATTTTCAGGACACATGCTGTAAAGAATGTAACCCTGAGCAAGAAGAAACTGAAAACAGTTTACCACATGGGAAGTGCTTGTCCAGAATCCGGAAGGCAGTGTTTTCCTGGGCACATACTGCTAAGCTTTTAATATATTGAAACAAATTACTATTGGGCAATTATCTCCAATTATTTAATTATATTATAATTACAACTCTCCCTTATCGGTTGTTTTTACTATTGAAAAATAAATAAAAACTCTTGACTCCCCCATGGTGACCTGTGATTGCTGTAGTCTTACAGACGTTCAGTGGCCAGAGGCAAAGTGGGACTTGAGAATAACTACACTTCTTCTGTGTGTAGACATTACAGAAAGTCAGGTAATAAGCCGAGGATATGGTTGAGTTTTCTAAGGATACATTTAATTTGACTCTATAGATAAAAACATTTTAATATTTCTTTTTAGTACATGACATAAAGTGATTTTATCCATCTGCATATAAGAAACTCATACAAAATGGTGAAAGTGACTTCATGAGATCCATGTCATGCCACTCAATGATTCCCCATTTCACTTAAAAATAACAGGAAGCACAGTGGGGAACCTCGTTAGGGACAGGAGGTCATGGACTCTTAAATCTGTGATGGGAAGGGTGTTGTTCTGAGTGTGTGATTTATGGGTTGGGTGTTCAGGGAACAGAAAGTTGGGATTATTTTGTGGTTATTGGTTTCTTGATAAAAGGAACAATGTTCTAGGAAGTGTACAGAGTAGAAGCAAATAGGCAATAAAATGCCAGTGAGCAAAATGATACCTAAATTAGATTGCATCTTTAGATAAGTCATTTAACCTCGACATCCCTAAGGTATCAAAGTACTTAAAATGTGTGTGTGTCTGTGTGTGTGTGTGTGTGTGTGTGTGTGTGTGTATGTGTGTGTGTGTGTGTATGTGTGTGTGTGTGTGTGTGTGTGTGTGTGCTCGTGCCTGTGTGTTTTATTTTGCTTTGTTATTTTGTAACAGACACAAGTTTTTAAAGAGTACATCTCCATTTTAGATATCTACTTCAATTTCTAGAATGAAATGGCCAAGCTAGAAAGGGGTTTCTTCAATACTATTAGGATTCATAATTTAAGAAATAACTAAGGAAAAAAATCCACCAAATGGAAGCATTTTCTAAAATTCCTTCCGCATGTGCTTCTTTTTAAATCAAATTGGTAAATTGATGAAGGTCTATTTTGATTTTGGGCATTCATCTGTTTTAAAGAAAATAATTATAAAATGGTATTATTGTCTCCTCCGGTTCTCCTCTTTGATTCAGGTGGACCTGGTACTATAAACTACCTTCAAACCGATAGACAAAAGGTCCATACAACCTGAAATGGAGTTTTCTTTATACATAGGTACTTAAAAGCAGCCTTTGAAGGGAGCTTTGTAGCTTGACGTTTGAGGCACATTCAGTTCAGATAGATTTTTTCTGACAACCCTTGGTTAGTATTTTGAATTGTTTTATTTTTTGCCCTAGTATTTTCTGGTTTGATTTACCTTCAAGGGCAACATAAGTTTTGAATAGCAAGGATGCTAAGTGGGAAGAAACCGAATGAGAAGGAACCATGGCAGCCATCTGCTTCCCAGGCGCCATTTGGAATATGTGAAGTTCAGCCTATGACATAGCACGGTCAGTGATTTGTAACTCCTTTTACATACACACATAGTAGGTACTCTAATTTCCAGACCAGGAAATAAGAAACTTCTTGCATTTAGAGAAAAATCTCGTTTTATTTTAAAAAGACCAGTCTAAAGTCAAAAGTTAAAAAAGAACCATGTTATTTTTGAGTATTAATAAACAAACAAACAAACAAACAAACAAAAACAACGGAGAAGGGAAGTATCCCCAACCAACTCCGTTTTGTTGTTGTTGTTTTGTTGTTGTTGTTGTTGTTATTTTGTCTTTCTTTTTCTGTTTTCCTTCAGTTTTCTTTGAAGAAACTCGATTTTGTTCGAGACCAGGAAGAAAAATCACACTTTAGCAAACATCCTACAACTCGCCTCCCTCACCCCCCCCCCCCCACCTTCTTTCCTCCCTTTAGCAACAGCCAGGCTACAATAGCAACACCAAGGTACATATATATAACCTAAAACTTCCAGCGGAGAACAGATAACCTGACCATCCTGTTTATCAGAGAGTTTTGTCCCCGGGTTCAGTTTCTGCAGATTACACTATAAATGCAGTTTTTAAAATATTAACTTGCTGACCCATATGGAAATTCCACAAGTTTGCTCTAACCACAATAAAAATCGTGAACCCTTAGACTCGGGGCTCTCACTCTGACCTGCTGCCACAGAGATGATGAGAGACCTAGCTTGAGAGCTCATAATAAGACTCTTGTGTGTTTACATTGGAATTGACTCCTCGGTTGGGCATAACATATGTTCCACCCCAAATCTTTGCCTCTAAAAGCCTGCAAATATGTGATATTGGGCTTGTTAGAATAGTTAAGGAGTTGGAGAATTAGAAAAGGAGACAGATTTCAAATGCTAAAGTCAAAATGTTCCAGTCAGCCTTTTCTTCCATTTTCTCCATTGGCTTTCCTTCCTAGGTTAAAAAGGAGCCGGCACTGGCCTTGCAGTAAGTGTTAAAGATACACAGCTTGCTCACAGCTCATAGCAAGATTTAAAAATGGAAGGACGTAAGGGGCTTTAAGCTGGTTCCAATGTAAAGACTCAGTTGTTGTCAGTAAATAGAATTAGAGTTTCCTTCACTGCTTAAAGCTAAGGAAGCAGAAAGGCAAACCGATATTAATCAGCACAGTTATTATTTCTTCCTACTTTAGATGAATTTTGATGTAGAGAAATTTTATTCTAGCAGCAGTGCTGATCATATCCAGAGACCTTCTAGATCGGTGTGACCTGGCTGGAATGCAGACATACCCTTAGTACACACCTTTAATTACTTCTAGCTGGAATTTTTTTTATTGATTTAAGTTTTATTGCATTATGATGAAAAAAGATACATAATTTCAGTTTATTTGAATTTAACATTTAAAAACATATTTTAAGTAAATAGAATTACACACATTCTTCTTTCCCTTTTGTACCCCAACTCTTCCCAGAGACCCCTCCTTCAATGACTTTTGGTTATTTTTTTATTTTGTGATATTCCTTAAAATTTATAAAATATTGTAACAATAAAAATGAGTATTATATATAGCTGGGCAGTGGTAGCACATGCCTTTAATCCTAGCACTTGGGAGGCAGAGGAGGAGGATTTCTGAGTTCAAGGCCAGCCTGGTCTATAGAGTAAGTTCCAGGAGAGCCAGGGCTACACAGAGAAACCTTGTCTCGAAAAACCAAAAAAAAAAAAAAAAAAAATGAGTATAAAACAATCAATTGAACAGTCTTTATGTAGATGATTGTCTGAAAATACATATGTTTTTCTCAATATAAATTTTAAATAACTCCAAACATATTAGCTATATTTTGTTTTGTTTTGATTTTTTGAGAATGGGTTTCTCTGTATAGCCCTGGCTTGCCTGGAACTCACTTTGTAGACCAAACTGGCCTTGAACTCATGTATATTTTAAAATAATACATCACTACTTCTTTTTTTTTAAATGAACATAAATGGATAAAGTTTGTTTGTTTGTTTGTTTGTTTTTAGTAGAGCTTAAAAATCTTGGCTCTTACTGTGGTACAAGCCCAAAATAAGAACAATTTTTAGACATTGGAGTTCATTGTAATACTACTGTACTTTAATGACCCTCACATCACCAAAGGATTTTACCTCCCTAGTAGCTAAGCTAAGAGTTGACAGTTCTGCTGTGCCAAGGAGTGAATAATAGGCAAGATTTTTGGATACAGATTTCCTGCTATTCTCAGAGCTATTTGACTGGAGTGATTGTCTTCATTCTCAGCCGACAGAGAACAGGTTACACGCATTTAAGGAATGGTGTGTGTATTAAGATGGTCTATCCGTGAAGTCATTCACCAACTGTTTCAATGAACAATGGTTCTGCTTGGAGGATGGCACAGACATTAGGTGAGGGTAAGAATCCGGTTCATTGACTGTGATAGTTTGGAAAAGCATTCATCTCAGAGAAAGAGTAACTTATAATGTCCTCTTCTTCAAAATTGATACAGTAGTTACAAACGTTAAGCAAAGCATTTAGTCTCAAACTCTTTGTTGTTCTCTTACAGGCCATCTCCCAAGTTTAATTATCTATATTTCTTTCAGCTGTATAAACAATTTTGAAATATGAAGGTTTTCTGAAAACCATAGTAAAACATCAAATAAAACATCAAAATAAACATCAAATAAACAATCCTACTAATAGAGAGGCTGAGATAGGAGAAGCATGATTTCAAGAACATTATGTGGTACCCAGCAAGACACTGTCAGTAACAAACAAGCAGAAAGTGTATATGGATTGCACAATATTGGAACTTTTCTCCAATTACCAAATTAGAGAGACCATCAGATGATAGCCAACAAACTTCTAACTCCTCATATTTTGAATTTGAATCAATTAGGATAAGTCGGTAATATTAATTTTCATATTAAGAGATACTAAGAAAAAGTAACTGTTACTTCCTAATATTTTTGTTGTTAGAGGTAGAATTATGTTTGTGTGGACTTGTTGAAAGATTACTTTCTTGCTTCTTCTAGGGTGTAGTTTTGCTTCTTATGTTGGTGTTTCCATCTATTATCCTTTGTAGGGCTGGATTTGTGGAAAGATATTGTGTAAATTTCATTTTGTCATGGAAAATCTTGGTTTCTCCATGTATGGTAATTGAAAGTTTTGCTGGGTATAGTAGCCTGGGCTGGCATTTGAGTTCTCTTAGGGTCTGTCTGACATCTAACCAGGATCTTCTAGCTTTCATTGTCTCTGGTAAAAAGTCTGGTGTCTCTGGTAAGAAGTATGATAGACCTACCTTTATATGTTACTTGAACTTTTTCCCTTACTGCTTTTAGTGCATTTGATGTTTTGATTATTGTGTGACAGGAGGAATTTCTTTTCTGGTCCAGTCTGTTTGAAGTTTTGTAGGCTTCTTGTATGTTCATAGGCATCTCTTTCTTTAGGTTAGGGAAGTTTTCTTCTACAATTTTGTTGAAGATATTTACTGGCCCTTTAAAGTTGGGATTCTTCACTCTTTTCTATTCCTTATTACCCTTAGGTTTGGTCTTCTCATTGTGTCTTTGATTTCCTGGATGTTTTGGGTTAAGAGCTTTTTTCTTTTTGCATTTTCTTTGACTGTTGTGTCAATGTTTTCTATGGTATCTTCTGCCCCTGAGATTCTCTCTTCTATCTCTTTAATTCTGTTGGTGGTGCTTGCATCTATGACTTCTGATCTCTTTCCTAGTTTTTCTATCTCCAGTGTTTTCTCCCTTTATTATTTCTTTACTGTTTCTATGTCCATTTTTAGATCTTGGATGGTTTTTTTTCATTTCCTTCACCTGTTTGATTGTGTTTTCCTGTAGTTCTTTAAGGGATTTTTGTGTTTCCTCTTTAAGGGCTTCTAGCTGTTTATTTGTGTTTTCCTGTATTTCTTTAGGGGAGTTATTTATGTCCTTCTTAATCGTCAAAATGAGAACTGATGTTTTTTATCGGAATCTTGCTTTTCCGGTGTGATGGTGTGTCCAGGACTTGCTATGGTGGGAAAATTGGGTTCTGATGATGGCAAGTAACCTCGGTTTCTGTTGCTTATTTTCTTATGCTTGCCTCCTGCCGTCTGGTTATCTCTAGTGCTACCTGCCCTGGCTGAATCTGACTGGGGCCTGTCCTTCCTGTGATCCTGGTTGTGTCAGAACTCCTCAGAGTCAAACTGTCTCTTTTATCCTGTGATTCTGTGATCCTGTGATCCTGGGCCCCTTAGAGTACCTGAGAGTAGAGCTTCCTCTGGGTATTATGGGACTCACTGCAGAGTTTGTGCCCAAGATCTGCTCAGGGCACTGGCCCAGACAGACCAGAAGCAACCTGTGCCACTGGTCTGGTGGGGTTTCTGTGTGCTTGGGTCCTGCTGGTCACAGTTACTCCCAGTGTAGGGACAGATGTGTCCTCCTCACCTCTGATCCTATGATCCTGAGCATGTTAGAGTGCCTGGGAGTGGAGTTTCCTCTGGGTGTTGTGGGACTGGCTGCAGAATTTGCACCCAAGGTTCACTTAGGGCACCAACCCAGACAGACCGGAAGCAACCCTGGCTGGAATCTTTTAGTACTCATCTTTAATCCTAATCAAGGACATTTAATTGAGGGGCAAACAAAGTGATGAATCAAAGCAAGATTTGACAGAATGAGTGATAGGACACACTGAACTCTCAAGAGAAAAGCTATTTAAGGGCAGAGCATTGAAAGTGAAGGCAGTTCAATAAGTTCAGGTCATCAGTCAGTGAGTTGGAGCTGAGTCAGTTGGGAGTCAGTGCAGTGAGTGCAAAGCAATGAGTTTGAGTTCCTTTGTGAGTTAATTTGTTGAGTTCAATTCAGTCAGTTACCTTGATTGAGTTCATTCAGCTCAGTTCAGAACCAGGCTGCAGCCAGATAATGAGAAGGAGCCAGAGAGAAGAACCAAATGCCAGAGTTAGTTTGAGGCCAAGCAAAACAATTTATTGAGAAGCCAGATTGAATTAGTTTGAGGAGAGTTTGCGCCAGAAAAATTGAGTTGAACCAGCCAGCCAGAGTTCAGAAAGAACAAGAAAGAGTGAATTTATTCAGCAGTAAGGCTCAGAGGGTGAAACATTCTAGGCCTAGGTTAGCAGGTAGACAGTGGAAGCTAAAGCCTTCAGGGTTCAGGCTTCTGAAGATTAGATTGTATGGAGGCTAAAGGCTTCCAGGCCTAGGCCTAGGGAAAGTTAAACAGAAACACTCTGGTCTAAATCTAGGGCATGTATTCAAAAATCTAGGGTACTATTCTCAACTCTTCCCTTCATCAAAAGCAATAAAAGCACATTTACTTTTATATTTTGAGATCTATGTCACACAAGCAATTCTTAGGAAACTACCAGGGAAATATAACAATATTACAGTGGTTGTCTGGATGAAAATTCTGTTTTTTTATATGGCTTCTAAGATACCAAGGATAGAACAATTTTGTTTTCAATAAACACTAAAAGGAATAAAGGGCTTGGGTATCCAGTTTTTTTCTTTTCCCAACTGTGTGACCTTCAATGTGTATCTCTTTGTGCTTACTCCATTAAAGGTATCAATTTCTACCTCTTTTATAGTCTTTCCTCTGATACCATTGTCTCAGATAATGTTTAGAATATAAGTCTTCTCTGAATCAGATAAATGGCCCTCAACTTCCCTTCTGTATTTAAAGGAGGCTTTGTGTGTTGGGTAACAGAATTTTCTTGAGATAAATATTAAACCAATCTTTCTAATTCCTGTTCTGAATAAGGGCCAGCTAAAGCGTCTAGAACTATTTCTCCTAGTTTTTCCTTTATTTCTGTTGTCTCAAAAACAATCAAATTAAGCATATTATTTATATTCACATATTTCCCAAGTTAAATAGTATTTTTTAAAAAAACAGTTCATTTCTTTTACTAAGAACAATGAATTTGCATTACTTCAGGTGAGCTCTAATGTGAGATACTTGTACTGCCAAGTTGGAATTTACATTGACCAAATGTGATGCCTGCTACTAGATAATATGCAGTGATGGTCTTTGTGAGTCTCCGTTGGAAAAGAACTTTCCTAATCATTCATAAATCTTGGCTTGCTTTTACTTTGTAATTCTATAATGACAAAAACAACCAGCAAAATAATTCAACCTTTTACATTAGTATTCTTTAAAGCTGTAATCCTATTTATAAAGCACTGTTTTGCATATTGAGTATAAAAATTACTTAATTAACAAAAATATTACAAACTTATTACAATCCAATATATCAAGACCTATCTGTGACTTATAGAATGCTAACATTTACCTGCAAAGTCCAAAAAGGAACTCCATACTGCACAAGCTTAGACAATCCATCCTTTGTTTACAAACTTATCTTACCAGAGGAAAACAGGACCTGTAAAGAAGTCGATTCTGGCATCTCATGCCAACAGCAAACTGGATACAGTTCTAATCTGTCTCTTTCTGTCCACCCCAAGGACACTTTATGACACAATATGAAAACGATGGTGTAATAGGTTTTAGGAGGTAAAGGAAGTAAAGAGTACTTAATTCTCATTAAACTGGTGAGCAAATGCAGATGTTAGTGAGCTGAGCACAGGGACACAGGGACAGCGAATACTTGAAGATGTGTAACTTAAAGACAATACAAAACTGCACCTAGACCAACAGGAGAAAATTACTTTTATACAAGGAAAACTTAAAGGAAAAAAAAAAGGAAAAAAGGAATCTTATGTTTCAAAATTAAATAAAACAACATGTGGTCTAAAATGATATTTTATAACAAATATAAAATATAGACTCATCAATTAAAATAATAAAGAATTTGGGGCAGAGTTAAAAACTCCAGCAAGAAATTTTGTACAAGATATGAACATTAAAAAATGGATATGTTAAAATATCTGTTAAAAGTGTCAACTGTGATTAGACATACCTTGGTCAGTTTGGAGTTTTGTTATAGACTGTAAATATACCATACTGAGAACCATATTTGAAACAATTGTTTCTAAATCTATTTAATGGTCAGAATACTTCTTTCCTTTCTACTTCGTTTTTAAAACTTTTCCTAGTGAAGTAGCTTTAAATATACTGTAAGTGAAACAATGGTATGAAATTTATGAATAATGATATAAATATGAACAATTCTTTTGCTTACATGAGTTATATAGGATCACAGTAATAACTGGTAAAGTTTCAAGAAAAATAAACGGGTCTGTAAGTTTTGTTGGTTAGTAGAGTATATTAATACAAGTATTTTGTAGTACCACAACCAAAAAATTAAATGTAGAATACAGTGAATTATATTATATACTATATCACTATAGCAATAACAGAGATTGCCTGGCAATGGTGGTGCACGCCTTTAATCCCACCACTTGGGAGGCAGAGGCAGGTGGATTTCTGAGTTCGAGGCCAGCCTGGTCTACAGAGTGAGTTCCAGGACAGCCAGGGCTACACAGAGAAACCGTGTCTTGAAAAAACAACCAAAAACCAAAAACCAAAAAACGAACAAACAAAAAAACCCAAAGCAATAAAAGAGATAATAAGATGTCCCTCAACAGAGGAATGGATACAGAAAATGTGGTACATTTACACAATGAAGTACTACTCAGCTATTAAAAACAATGACTTCATGAAATTGTTAGGCAAATGGATGGAACTAGAAAATATCATCCTAAGTGAGGTAACCCAATCACAAGAGAATACACATGGTATGCACTCACTGATAAGTGGATATTAGCCCAGAAGCTATGAATACACAAGGTACAATTCACAGACCAAGAAGAAGGAAGATCAAAGTTTGAGTGCTTCGGTCCTTGGGGTGACAAAATACTCACGAGAGCAAATATGGAGACAAAGTATGGAGCAGCGACTGAAGGAAAGGCCATGCAGAGACTGCCCCACCTGGGGATCCATTCTTTATACATTCATCAAACGCAGACACTATTTTGGATGATGCCAACAAGTGCATGCTGTTTCCTGAGAGGTTCTGCCAGAGCTTGATATATACAGAAGCAGATGCTCAAAGCCGACCATTGACCAATCCTGGAGACCCCAATGGAAGAGTTAGGGGAAGAACTGAAGGAGCTGAAGGAGTTTGCAACCAGATTGGAAGAACAACAGTACCGACCAACCAGAGCTCCCAGGGACTAATCCACCAACCAAGGAACACACATTGAGGGAACCATGGCTCCAGCGGTATATGTAGCAGAGGATGGCCTTATTGGGTATTAATGGAAGAAGAGGCCCTTGGTCCTGTGAAGGCTTGATGCTCCAATGTAGGGGAATGCAGGGGCGGGGAGGCATGAGTGGGTAGGTGAGTGTTGATTCACCTTCGTAGAAGCAGGAAGAGGAGGGATGGGATAGGTGACTTCTGCGGGGAAATTGGGAAAGGGGATAACATTTAAAATGTAAAATAAATAAAAATCCAATAAAAAATGACTAAGCATATAAAAAAATTTCAAGAATATATAACATTAATTTATAGTGAAAATCCTGAAAAAGTCAAAGAACAATATCTACACATTATATTTTTTACTATGAAGTATTTAAAGTTGTAAAATATTAAAAAATAATGTAAAATTTTACTTTTAGGAAGCATATATTAATTTGCTAGATATTCCTGCGTCTTAAACATTTAATATAAAATAAAAATTATTAAGAAATAATTATAATTAAATGTCAACATTTAAATACAAAGTTTGTCAATGAAATTTGAAGCACAATTTAATAAGAAAGGTAGTTTAAAATATTAATCAGAAAATCAATATAAACAATAAGAATTCACCTCAAAACTTTTTAATGCAATAAAATACAATTAGCCGGGTGGTGGTGGCGCATGCCTTTAATCCCAGCACTTGGGAGTCAGAGGCAGGTGGATTTCTGAGTTTGAGGCCAGCCTGGTCTACAGAGTGAGTTCCAGGACAGCCAGGGCTACACAGAGAAACCCTGTCTCGAAAAAGCCAAAAAAATAAATACATAAAATAAAAATAAAATAAAATACAATTAAGCAAATAAGACAAAAACCATCATATCAAAATTGGACAAGACTAACAAACTAGCAGAAAGAACATAGTCTATATTCCAAAAGAAGGCTCAGGAATTAGAGACCCACTCCTTCACATACTCAGGAGTCCCATAAAAATACTAAACTGAAAGATACAGTATATTATTATGCATAAAATATACAAATACGAAGAAGAAGAAATTATATATGAATAGGACTCAATAAAATAAATTATGAGAAAAATGTCAATAATTCTATGTAATTGACCTAATCAAAGTATATGAATGAGTTGATGAGATAGAACAATTTTTTACTAAACATTATTGAAGAAAATGTAAGCAAATAAAAAATCTGAGAATAAAAATGGGAAAATAACTCTAGTTACAAAATAATGTTTGTGGAAATCCCACAAATATTATAATAACTTAAATAATTATTCTGATGCTATTCAAAACACCCAACATTGTGGATACAACTTAAATTCCCATCAACTAATGAATGGATAAAGAAAATGTAGTTCTTACATTGTATCTGCCAAAGTTGTGTGGAGAATTAAACTCCTCCTAAGGTGACTGTATATAATACATTTGTTGTTAATATATTCATTATACATAATTGTATGTACATTGAAATGATTTACTAAATCATTCTTCTTTGAAATAGCAACAATTGCTAAGTTATATCTGTGAAGCTTGCTCAGTCCCTTTGAGGTGGCTGTCTCATACTAGGGAGACCATGAATTCAGTATTTACTCATCTGTGTTTTTGGATTTCTTAGCAGTTCAAATCTGGTATCCAAAATCTGGTCTTTCTTTGGTATCCATTATTTTCAGTTAACTATGAAAGCCTAGAAACACTGGTTCTCACATCAGCAACAGAGTCATTACCATCAACATCATTGTTGCCATTGTCATTATCATCACCAACCTTATCATCACCTCCATCACTACCCTCATCCACCACCTTCACCACCATCATCATTACCATCCATAACACCACCAGCAGCAGAATGACAGATTAACTGAAAGACAAAAGAGAAAGCAAGACCAGCAAGAACAAAAACAAACAAACAAACAAAACACCTGGGTTACTACCAGAAACTGCAGCCCTTATTTTCTGCGGGTCATCTCACACCAATCACAGCACTTAGAGTAATTCCTCAGTTGAGGCTGCCTACTCACGGAATTCTAGTGTATGAGGAATTGACATTAAAATTAATCAGTGTTTTTGTAAATTTCAATTGATATTTGTGGATGGATTTTTTTTATTTTTAAACTTTATTATTAAAAACTTTCATATTACAGAAACCTCAAAATTAACTAGACACAAAGTCTATACATATCAGTGAAGGTCTAGTTTGGAGAGCAGTTCTGAAGCTGAAGGGTTCACATTGGATTTGAATATTAAAATGTGGTTTGATTTATAAATGCCTAGTTTGACTGTATGAAAAAAACACATTTGAAGACACAACTTGGATAGAATGTAGCTGAATAAGGAATAACTTGATAGGCAATGTTATCCAAATGTTGACTTGCAGACATTTGCTTTATGATAAATGAAGTCTGTGGTTTATTTCCTTCCTACAAATGGGCTATTTATGCTTTCATTTTTCTTATTTCAGTAAAGAAGTTTTCATAAAGCTTGAAAGTAAGAACAAAACAAATGAACAAAAATCACATATAATCCAGTATTCAGCAATAAAAATATGGAATTCTATTACTTTCAGCAACATAGATGTAAGTGGAGATCATTATGTATGTGAAATAAGCCAGGCATTGAACAATAAACTCTATAGTGTGTGCAATGTGAAGTTGATCTCATCTGAGCTGGGAGTAGCATAATGTTTGCAATATAGATAATCTGGAGAGGGAGGAAGACATATGGAAATGTTGAACATCCATAGTCATCAAGAAAATGAAAATCAAAACGACCCTGAGATTCCACCTCACACCAGCCAGAATGGCTAAGATCAAAAACTCAGGTGACAGCAGTTGCTGCCTAGGATGTGGAGAAAGAGGAACACTCCTCCATTGCTGGTAAGACTGCAAGCTGGTACAACCACTCTGCAAATCAGTCTGGCAATTCCTCAGAAAGTTGGACATAGTACTACTTGAGGACCCAGCTATACCACTTTTGGGCATATACCCAGAAGATGCTCCAACATGTAATAAGGACATATGCTCCACTATGTTCATAGCAGCCTTATTCATAATGGCTAGAAGCTGGAAAGAACCCAGATGTCCTGCAACAGAGGAATGGATACAGAAAATGTGGTACATCTACACAATGGAGTACTACTCAGCTATTAAAAATGATGAATTTATGAAATTTGTAGGCAAATGGATGTAACTAGAAAATATCATCTTGAGTGAGGTAACCCAGTTACAAAAGAAGACACATAAGTGTCTCACACTTATAACATGATAAAACACTCACAGATAAGTGGATATTAGGCAAAATGCTCGCAATAACCATGATACAACTCACAAACCATACAAAGCTCAAGAAGAAGGAAGACCAAAGTGTGGATGTTTCATTCCTACTTAGAAGGGGGAACAAAATAATCACAGGAGGTAAAGGGAGGGAGGGACCTCGAAAGGAGAGGAAGAGGGTGAAAAAAGGGGGACAGGATCAGGTGTGGGAGGAGACATTGGAGAAGTATACTGAAATTGAAATATACTTCAGGAAATTGAAAGAAGGTGTACAGCAGTGGGGAATGGGGAACTGGGGGTAGCTGCTAGAAATTCCCAGATGCCAGGATAGCAAGAGGCCCAGGACCCAATGGGATGACATTAGCTAAAATACACAACAAAGAGGAGAGGGAACCTGCAGATACCTATCCAGAGGTTAGGTACAGCCACTGGTTAAGGGATGGGGCCACCTACCCATCCCAAAAATCTTAACACAGAATTGTTCCTGTCTAAAGGAAACATGAAAACAAAGAGTGGAGCAGAGACTGAAGGAAAGGCTATCCAGAGACTGTCCCACCTAGAGATCCATCCCGTCTGCAGACACCAAACCCAGACACTACTGCTGATGCCAAGAAGTGCTTGCTGACAGGAGCCTGGTATGGCTGTTCTTTGAGAGGCTCTGCCAGAGCCTGACCAACACAGATGTGAACACTCACAGCCAACCATTGCACTGAGCACAGGGTCCCCAAAGGAGGAGTTAGATAAAGGACTGAAGAAGCTCAACGCCATAGGAAGAACAACAATATTAACGAACCAGACCCACCCCCCCAACACACAAGAAACTAAACCACCAATTGAAGAGTGCTCATGGAGAAACCCATGGCTCCAACTGCATAGGTAGCAGAGGATTATCTTATCTGGCATCAATTGGAAAGGAAACCCTTTCAATGTCCAATGTAGGGGAATGCTAGGGTGGTGAGATGTGAGTGGGTGGGTGAGCTCCCTCATAGTAGCATGGGTGAGGGGTGATAGGGGTTTTGCAGAGGGAAAGCCAGGAATGGGGATAACACTTGAAATGTAAATAAAAAATAAATAAAAGTGCTTTAAATTTAATTCTTATCACAATTAGTACATAAGATGTATTACAATCCTGATCCCCAAAGTATACAATGGAAGAAATGAAATATTGAATTCCAAAGCATTGTTAAAAACAGATGAAACCCATAAAATATTAATCTACAGTAATACACAATGAAAAATAGTTTTGCGAAATCAACAACGGCTGAACCTGTATGAATAATTCATCAGTTTCACTCCTAGCATCACTCCAGTAGAAATGTATCCTTTATTCATTTTATAATTTTAGTTATTTTATTTGTTTACATTCCAGTTGTTGCCCCAACCCTCCTGGTCCCCACTCCCACAGGCCTTCTTCCTATTTCTCCTCCCCCTTGCTTCTGAGAGGGTGCTCCTCCCACATCAGACCTCCCCTTTCCCTGAGGCCTCAAGTATTTCTAGAATTAAGTGAATGTTCTCCCACTGAGACCACACCAGGCAGAGCTCTGCTCTCTCTCTATATATGTGCCAGGGGCCTCAGACTTGTCCATGTATTCTCCTGGTTGGTGGCTCAGGCTCTGGGAGCTCCCTGGGTTCTGGGTTAGTTGAGACTGCTGGCCTTCTTAAGGGATCCCTCTCTCCTTCAGCTTCTTCAATCCTTCCCCCAATTTAACCACAGGGGTCCCGGACTTCAGTCCAATGGTCAGGCGTAAGTAAGTATCTGCTTCTGTCTCAGTCAGCTGATGGGAGTGCCTCTCAGAGGACAGCCATGCCAGGGACCCATCTCTAAGCAACAGTGTCAGGGACCTTGTTGCCCTGCCATGAGATGGATCCCAAGTTGGACTGCCTTTCCTACAGTCTCTTCTCCATTTGTGCCCCTTCAGTTCTTCTAGACCAGAACAATTCTAATAAGTTGTATACTGTATCTTCTCAGGATGGACCAGAGATTAAATACCTTTTGCAGGGAGGAATGTTTGGGAAGGAAAGTTTATTGGCTAAATCCTCTGGGCCTCTGGGTACCTCATTAGCATGGAGAACTGTTTTAAGCCTAGGCGACCATAGGACACGTCTCCTTATGTGAGGAGGGTGGCATGTGTTACAGGCCAGGAATCTGCCAGGGAGCGCATAGTGCCTAAATTTCAGGTGTGTGCCCACTGAGTCTCTGGATCTCAACCTGTTCTACCTTACCACACTTCCTTTCATGGTTTTACCATCCCACACATGGATGACATGGCTTATTCAGCAAGCTGGTTGCATTCCAAGTGTGAAGACCCATGTCAAAAAGCCAGGGTGGCTGCTTGTGCAACTCTAACCTTAGTGCTAGGGGTTTAGACACAAGAGGATTATCTTACTGGGCTAGCAATCTAACAAATCACCCAGCTCCTCTCCAACAGCAGGAGGAGAACCGTGGCACATGACCTGGGCCTCTGACTTCCTCAGGGATTTAACACACATTCATGCATACAAATAGAACATGTGCACACAGATAAACATATTCCCATGTGGGATTACATAATGGGAAAAAATGAGACTCAAATGTGATTCAACAATTTTATTTCTATTGAAAACAGTGGGAAAATAAATTTGTGGTCAGCATAGTTCGTTTTTGTACCTAGAGGAAATATCAAGAAGGAAATAAGAACTTCTGGGGTTCTAATGCCCCATCTCCCATTGAAGAGGCAATTATAAAGGGACATCTAATTTCTGATTGTTGTCATTTTATCCTAAAATGAATAAATAACAGGTAAGCATAATTACATTAAAACATACAAATAGAGCTGGGAGATAGCTTAGTTAATAAAGTGATTGCTTTGAAAGTATAAAAACCTTGGTTTGGATCCTAAAATCAATCAAAAGGCCTAGCATGGTTGACTTTATGATACAGGATAGAATAAGTGAACACTGTACAAATGCTTTTATCCTCCAAACTAGGCCATGGATTCATACAATCTCCAACAGAACTGGCATGGAACACAGATAAAAGACTATTCTAGAGTAACTATGATGTGGAAAAATCAGACACTCATGCCTATTTTCAAAGTCTCCCAGGTCAGAAACTATCACTAATGTAAGCCATGGTGGGAGTTAAAGACAGGAGTGTAGAGGTAGGAAGTAAAGCAGAAGCCATAGAGGAAAGTTCATCAGGGGCTTGATTCTTCTGGTGTGCTCAATATGCTTTCTTATCATCCCAGGACCACAAGAAGGGCAACACACGCACAATGGCCTAGATGTCCAGACATCAATATTTACTCAAGAAATGATTTGCATATTGGCCAGTCTTATGGAGGCATTTTCTCAATTGAAGTTCCCTCTTCTCAGATTACTCTAGCTTATAACCAATTGACAAAAATCAAAAACAAAAACAAAAACAAAACCACACAACCAAACAACAACAAAAACAAAGCTGACCAGCGTACACAAAGAGACACATATACATATATGTGCATATGTACGTATGTACGTATGTAGCCTGAGATAATATCTCCTGTTTCATCTTTTCATAACTCTGTGATGACAAAAATTGTCTATATACATGTTATCTAATGATTTTCCGTAACATTGCATTCCTATAGATCTAGAACACAAAAGTATGGACTTAAGAAGGTACAGCACCAGATAAAATATTTAAAATAAATTCTGTTAATATTCTAATTAGTTTTTCATTCAACTCTGCGAAGTTGCAGCCATTCTTTTAAACATTCAGTTGCTATTGTTTTACCATTACTTTTTACAGGTAAGATCAATTGAGAGTGAATATCAAGTAAATGTCAAATTAAGGCTCCCAGCCAACTCTGAGAGAGGTCTACTGGTTAAAAGTTATTGCTCTTGTGACAAGAATTAAGGCATAAGAGTAGAATAGTAACTGTAGAAGTTAAAAGAATTATGATTCTACTTAAGAGGCATATTATGCAGAATACCTCGCTGGAGGCTTGGAAAACATAATTCCACTCTCAGTCTAGGCATAGATCACTTTCTGTGCAGGAAGCCAAGTTTCTAATCAGGAAGCTTGTCAGCAATACCATCAGTGGAAATAGGCATGTGTTTCTCAAGAAAGATATGCACATACTCATGTGTGTATGCCTATCTAACTGAAGTACAGGACTAGGAAAATTTAATTGATTACACATAAAAAATGAATGTTATATGAAAGTGGCAGACATTCATGCAATGGATTTTTTTTCTTAAACAATGAACTTGAGAGTATGCTTTCTACTGAGACTTCAACTTATTAAAGCAAAACTGGGAAAAGAAATGTTATAAGGATGATGACTAATAATGTTATAAATGATGAATCTCTCATAGAGTGTGACATGCAGCAATTTTTCACCATTACTTCATTTTTTTATTCCAAATTGTCTTCATCTTTATTTTGTTTAATAATAATGTATTGTGGGTATGCATTTTGAATTGATATGTTTTCACAATCACACAATATTAGAAAAATGAGCAAGCAACAGACAAATCTATTACACTATGTGTCCACTTTCCCTTTGGATCTATCTAAGGGAAAGTTCCCATGCTCTGTAGAAGTGGAGGCATCTCAAAGTCAACGGGATTAGACCTATTTCCGACAGGACCACAATGTGTTATGAAGCAGGCTCTCAGACTCTCCGTGTGTGTGTACAGGAATATGTGAGTATTTACAGAAAAGGTTTGTTCACCATTCTAAACTCTCTGCTTTGTGTGAGTGTGTGTGGCAACTAATGAATCTGCACAGGCCAAGGAATCAGAAATTGCTTCTTTGTGCAGATCTGAGTTTAACTAGAGTTTGACAGAGTTCTTATTCTAGCTTTCCTTGTTATCATTTTTCTGTCTCACTCACATGGTTTCTTCTAACACATTCTCTCTATATAGTATCTTTTCTGGTTGTACCGCCACCCTTTAGAAACTTTCACATTTTCAACAAGATGTTCATTTGGTTTTTCCATCTTGTCTTAGTTCATTTGGACTTCCATTATAAGATTCTATTGACTGTCACTAATAAGCAGCATACAGAACACTCTCACACTTCTGGAGAATGAAAAATCCCAACTTGAAAGTGCCAGGAAATTTGTTAATTAGTAGAGGTAGGTGTCCTTGTACATAGACCACAGTCCTCTCCTTGTAACTAAGCATGATACAACCAAAGAGCTCTGGAGCCTCTGTATAACGCATTAGTCCCCTTCATGAAGGCTCTATTCTCATGGTCTTCATCACATCCCCAAAATCCCACACTGAAATATCCCATAATGAAAACTGGGTTTCAGTCTATGAGTTTGAAAGAGACACAAACATTAATTCTCCAAAGTTCATACCTTTCTAAGTTGAACATGATTATATCTAGTGAAGAGAATCAGTTATATACATTGCTGTCCACCATATTAGCACACACGTATATAACATGATCTTATCTAATAGTTGTGGTGATTGTTAACTACAGCTTGAATTCCAGTAGAATGCAAGACTATTGAGTAGAGACATGGGACTAGGAAAACAAAATGAATTGCTGAAGCCAAGAGTTTACATTTAGACAATCAACAGAGATGGAAAAGAAGCCAGGCTAAAGGCAAGGAAGAAAGATCAAATCTAGTGCTCAAGTCCTGATGTGGCATATTATAAACATGAGAATCTACTATGATAGACAGTAACGTGGAAAATTATGTCAATTTGGATTGACCTAGAATGAATAAAGACTTTTACTTTGGCAAATATGTTTAACTTTTGGCTCAAAGGCTTCAAAGAGAATAACCATGAATACGGCCAAATGCAAATTTGTAAACTTAATTAAACCATTATGAGATATTAAAGTGTGTTTCGTGTAATCAATTGTACAGTTGTAAATGATGAAGTAGGTAAGTGATTATGTGTTCATGCTACAACACCAAAACTTTGGACATGTCTGCTAGAAAAAGAAATAGCCCACTGCTAGAAGAAAAAGGAGAAATAGGTAAAGCTCACATCTGAGTCAAATGAGTGACTCTCAAATGCTCATGACAGGCCCTGTGGATTGTATTGAGTATAAGAAAGATTATTATAGGGCCGGACGTGGTGGCGCACCCCTTTAATCCCAGCACTTGGGAGGCAGAGGCAGGCGGATTTCTGAGAGTTCGAGGCCAGCCTGGTCTACAGAGTGAGTTCCAGGACAGACAGGGATACACAGAGAAACCCTGTCTCAAAAAAAAAAAAAAAAAAAAAAAAAAAAAAACAAACAAAAAAAGATTATTATTATAAAGAAGTCTACAACCATGGTGACCAATGAAAGACGACCGTGCTTTCTTCATTTATCACTGTTAGATGAACACTTGTTTATAATTCCTCAAAGCATTACGTTAAGGCCTAAGAAATGTATAACCTATGACTAACCTATCCACATTATCTTAAGTCCACTTCTTTATAATATGGGGAATATTTCTGACTAAGATCAAATTCTGAAGATTGCTTTGTTTTGGATTTTACAGTTGTTCTTCTTTGGACAGGAAATGGTTGCACTAACGCTTTGCAATGTTTTCAGTTTAGGAGAAAGGACCTTAAAATGTTCTGCTCAGTCACCAATACTACTCTCCAATAATGCCAACATTGGGAGATCCAATTCTCTTAAAAATAAAAATGTCTGATATTGATGATGAGTGCTGAACCAGGTCCTCTGGAAAAGCAACAAGTACCCTGAACACCTGAGCAATCTCTGTGGCTCCCTTCTTTTTTTTGTTTTCATTAATTTATTCTCTTATATGTTACATCCCAACGGCAGCTCCACCCTCCCTTCTTCCACCATGCCATCTCCTCCCTCTCCATTCACTCCTTCTCCATTTCCCTTCAGAAAAGGACAGGCCTCCCAGGAATATTAACCAAACATGGCATATTAACTTTGACGAAGATTTGACACCTATTCTCATATTGAGAATGGAAAAGGCCACCCAGCTGCAGGAAAAGAGAGGCCCCCAAATCAGGCAAGAGCATCAGAAACATCCCCTGTTCACTGTGTTAAGAGTTTCACAGAAATATCAAGTTACAAAACAACAATATGCAAAGGGCCTAGATTAGACCCATGCCGGTTCCGTGATTGTCGGTTCAGCCACAGTGAGTCCAGGTTTATTGGTTCTATGGATTTTCTAGTGGTGCCCTTGACCCCAATGTCTTCCAAAATCTTTCATGCCCCACTTCAGAAGTACTCAGAATACTCCACCTAAAGTTTGGCTGAGTCTCTGCATCTGTTCTACCAGTTGCTGGATGAAGTTGTTCTAATGACAGATATTCTAGGTTCCTATCTATATGAGTGTAGCATAGTTTTACTAATTATGTTTTGTCGAACTCAGCTCTTGCAGCAGTAGCCATGCGGCTGCCACTGTGCTGGGCAGTTGGTGAACTGGGCAGCATACTCCGTCACCTCTGAGGCAGCACTGGGCACCACCGTCCCGGGCACCATGGACGGTGGGGATACGATAGGGATTGGAGAGGATGACCCATGTCCTGCCAAAAGTCTGGAACTCTGGGCTGCGGACACTAGTATCTGTCAGTGTGCCCTGCTCTGACAGATGGGATGGGTCCCTGTATCCCAGTCCTAGGAGAGCAGAGGCAAGGGGGGACTTGGAGGGAGCACAGCTGAAGGGGGATCCTTGGGCCTCACAGAGACCCAGGACGCAGGTTCTCAGTCTGTTCTGGGGCCAAAGAGAGAGAGGGAGCAAGGAAAGGAAATGGCCACCCAGTGGTTTAGTGTGTTGGTTCGGTTATCAGCGGGTGTGAAGGAGTTCTAGGTCAGGTCTCTGGGCTGTAAACGCTGGGCCCACACAGCGTGTCTAGTTGAAAGGAAGCAATGCATGGTTGAAAAATGTTTTATTATAGAAAGGAGAAGGAAGAAATAGGAAAGTAGAGGCTGGCCATGACCACGTGGAGAGAGGGGGAAGGGAGGAGGAGAAAGTAAAGATAAGAGCCAGTGTCAAAGAGGGGAGAGAGAGAAAAGAGAAGAGAAGAGGAAGGGAAGGTAGTCTACCCATTATATCATGGGCTGGACTATCTGTCTGTGGGGCGGGACTTACCTAGCTGTGGTCAGATGACTGGGGGTTTGGGGCATGGCCTACATGATAGATAGCACAGACTAGTAGAGTTGGAGGACTCGTGGAATCAGCCATCTGTGTCTGGGAGCATGGTTTTTTATTGTTCCATCCCTTATAGAAACTCCTACTGGGTCACCGGAATTAAGTCTCATTCAACCTAGAACACAGACTGCTTTTCACGGTCCCACAGTGTTTGGTTCTCTCTTAAGTTCCTGGCTCTTCAGACTTCCGGTTTCTGGTCCTTCAGCCAGTGTCAAGGATTGGATCTCTTTTATAGAAATGGGTCTTAAGCTGAACCAGTCATTAGTTAGTCACTTCCACAATTTCTGTACCACCGTTATGCCAACACACCATGCTGGCAGGGCAGAATTTAGGTCTAAAGTTATGTGGTTAGTTGGTTTAATGTCCCATACCTTCCAATGAGAGTTTTATCTGGTCATAGAAGAGGACCACTTCAAGAGCTGTTTCCTCCATTACCAGGATATTTAACTAGAGACACTGCTATAGATTTCTGAGAGTTTCCATTGTACTAGGTTTCTGGGTTGTCTCCTAATTGACTCCCTCCTATTGAACTGTCTCTCCCAGTTATCAGTCCCTCCATCTGTTCCTCATTGGATCCCTCCTGTTTCTGTCTTCACCTACCTAGTCCACCTGAATTATCCCTTTACTCTATTGCCTATTCATAAGGAGATCCTGCATACCACCTTGAGCCCTCCTTTACAGTTAATCTCCACTTATAAGTGAATAATATCATGTATGTCCTTCAGAGTTTGGGTTACAGGATGATTTTTTCTAGTTTCATTTATTTTCATGCAAATTTCATGATGTCATTGTGTTTACTAGCTGAGTAAAACTCCATTATATAAATGAACCACATTTTCTTTACTCCTTTTTTTTTTTT
>JADRCD010191536.1:0-14632 GCA_019843815.1 Montemys delectorum | reverse complement strand
CAGCCTCAGAAGGAATAAGTAGAGACAGGGCACCCCCAGGGCAAGGTTTCTGGTAAGTAAAGAGCTATAATAAGACCAGACAAGGTGCTGACAGGATACCCTTACCCACTTTCCTGTACGAAGCCACCAGACTTCCATATTTGGACACTTCTTCATTCCTGAGGCTGACTACCAAGGTCTAGCTATCAACATTCCTTATTTGACTACACTAACATATCCAAGCAGGGCTTACCAGTTTACTCTAGCACAGATTTCCCCATTTTCTCCTTAAAAACTACTGCAGAGACTCTTGCTGCTGTTTCAGCCCACTCAGATTCAGTCACTCGGTCTCTTTTCTCTCTTGCTTAATAAAGGATCTCTTTGTGTTGGAAGTTGGTATCTGGGCGTGATCTGTGCTTAATCCTTTGTCCCACAGGGTCTCTTCAGTAAGACTAGTTTCATTTTTCAGCTCTGGGCTTGACTGAAAGGGTCTGCCTCCAATGAGTATGGTGAAAGCTATTCCAGAGGATTCGCTACTTCAACTTCAGGCCTCCATGTACATGAGACACCCCACACACTCTCACACAGAACCAAATTTAAAAAAAAAAAAAATCATTGAACAATGATTTAAAACTTCATAAACCTAATATGCTCCTATCAGTCACGGAAAAAAAAAAACACAAAGAAAATAGCTTTATTCAAATGCAAATTTAGTTACACACTAAGGAAGGGTGGAAGAAGGGATGAAGGGAGGGAAAGTCAAAGAAGAAAGGACTGCTGGGGGAAAGTGGGAGGAAGGGGAGGTTCATCAGTGGGTTCAGTGCATACAAAGGAATTGCCTTTGTGTAGATTTTCAGCTATTGAGTAGAGGACTGTCAGCTATTGAAAAGCTTTATTTACTTTGTCTGTGGAACGCAGGAGCCCTACATCCCCCAAAAACTTTCTTGCTTATTCTTTATTAATCTGGTCATATTTATGCAACTGTGAAAAGATCATTCATGAACATTTTGAATTTTAAAAGGATCAATATTTTTGTATCGAAAGCAAGTTACAGAAGCCAGGAATGATAGTACCTGATTTTAATCCCAGCACTCAGGAAGCAGAGGCAGGCAGATCTCTCTTGAGTTTGAGACGAACCTGGTTTATATAGTGAATTTCAACACAACTAGGGCTAGGTAGAGGAAAAAGGGGAGGGGGGGGGGGAGGAGGAGGGGGGGGAGGAGGAGGAGGAGGAGGAAGAGGAGGAGGAGGAGGAGGAACAAAAAGGAAAAGGAGGAAAGGAAAGAAAGAACAAATGAACTAGTTACAGGTTTTGTTACCTAAGCCTCTAGTGATGTAAATGGGAGCCTTCCAGATTCCCATTGTTTACTGACTGTTCCACTCTTTATAGAAACTCAAAATAAGACAATTAAACATAGGAAAAAATTTAAGCCCTAAGGACTTCTTACTTTTTCATCAACCTCTTGACATTCAGTATTTGGACAGCAAAGGTATACTTTCTTTAGCAATTCTTTCAGGGGTTTATTTTATTCAACATACAGAAAAAATATATCTTTTAAGAAACTGACTTCAAGCTGGGCAGTGGTGGTGCATACCTTTAATCTCAGCACTTGGGAGGCAAAGGCAAGCAGATGTCTGAGTTTGAGGTCAGCCTGGTCTACAGAGTGAGTTCCAGGACAGCCAGGGCTACACAGAGAAACCCTGTCTTGAAAAACAAAAACAAAAACAAAAACAAAAACAAAAACAGAAAGAAAGAAACTGACTTCAAATGTCAATCTAAGAGATTTTATTTTCTGATTTTTCCCCCTGTGTGTTTAAGAGGGAGGGATGGGGGGTGGGAAAGAGGTAGTCAGAGGTAGTTTCCTGTGGGCAAAGGAGCTGATGGGCACCTGGGTCTTTATATAAAGCTATGTTTCTTACCATCATTTCTGTTGCTGGGATAAAGTACAATGTCAAAAGCAACTGGGGGAGAAAGGGTTTATTTTAACTCATTGTTTCAGTTTATAGTACATCATTGTAGGAAAGTCACACTGACAGGAGCATAAGACAATTGGTACTACATCCATAGTCAAGAAGGAAAAGTTAAGAAAGTAATGTATCGACATTTGTACTTAGTTTAGTTCCTTTATTCTTACACAGTTCGAGACTCTGTCTAGGGAATGGTGCCACCCACAGTGGATGAGCTTTCCACTCCAATGAACATAATTAAGATCATTTCCCATAGACTGCCCACAGATCAACCTAATTTAGACAATCCTTCCTTAAGACTCTCTTCCAAAGGATTCTAGATTGTGTTATATTGACATTTAAGACCAAATATCAGACTATGATAAGACAGTAAAGTACACTAACAATTAACATGCTAGAATAACTGGACTACATGCCATGTTTGCTTCCCAGGGGTCTACACTAACAGCTGGTGATACAAAGTTGCTGAGTTCAGGACATTGAGAGTCTCAAGTGCAGTGTATTGAGATGGAGCAAAGGAGGCAGACTTCTGGAAAAAACAAACAAAATAAACAAAACACTACCCACTACTATCCAAAACCTGTAATTAACATATTGAACTTTAATTATCCACTTATCCATTTGTAGTTTACACTAGAGTATAAGTTTTTAAAGACCAGAATCACAATGTCTGATTTATCTACTGCCTGCCTGACTCTTAATACAGACCTAGTATACAATTCTTGACTTACATAGAATGTGCTGAGCCTATATGAAGAAATCTTACCAAGAGATTTTTAAAGAACAGTTCATCAAATAAAGAAAGCTGCAATGTTTTTAATGTTTTTAAATAGAAAGTCCACTAGTAAAATATTTTTATTGAACTATATTTTAATTGTGTTCCTAGCTCCAACTTAATCCTGAATCCCAGATTCGTTTATCCACCTGTTTACTTTACATCTCCTTTTGTATACCCCTGAGTTATTTTGGACCTGATGTGACGAATATCCCATCAACACCCCCGTGTTGGATACTCTGTGTCCCACATCCTCTTTCCAACCTTCTCTGGGTTGTACTTTATTCTGGCGTTTATGAACTCCAACTATTCATTTAGTTCATGTTTCTTCATTGACCACCCTTCCTTACTCTACTTCTGGAAATGCTGCTTGTACGCATGTCTCCCTTGGGCAGAGCCCCACCAGAAGCACCAAGTTCATCTTCCAAGACCATAATGCAAACCTGATATTCTGTCTCTGACTTAGGCAAGCAAATCTTGAATCCATTTGCAATGTTAAAAAAAAAAATGTGCTTGCTGTCTTTTTCTAAGAATCAGGGACTGAGGTCATGGAATGCTAATTCATGGAATAATCAAAAGAGAATCTGGAGTAAATGGCTGAATTTATATGTAAATAAAAGTCTAGGCCTTAGTCTGCTAGAGCTGAGCTCTCTGGAGATCTTCAGAAAAAGCTGTCTCGAACAGAACACAGGCTGTCAGCTTGTACCTCATGATTGACTTTGAGTCACGTTTTTCACCACTCTCAAATAGCCCTCCTCTCCGGAACCTTTCTCCAAGCAGAGCCTGGCCCTTGGCAGAAATCTAGTTCAATGGGTAGAGTGCTTCCATGAGGCCCTGAATTCTACCTATAATACAGCAAAAACTTGGTGTAATGGTACATCTATAATCCCATTTCTTGGAAGACCAAGGCAGAAGGATTATTATGAGTTTCAGGTTAACCTGAGCTAGAGTGTGAGATTCTCTGAATAAATAATAAATAAGTAGATAGATAGATAGATAGATAGATAGATAGATAGATAGATAGATAGACAAGAAAGAAATAAACTATGTCTGCACTGATCCCTGAGATAGGGGAAGAAATTATATGAAACTGGCTACACTGGTTTTGGCTGGTAGACAGTTTTCTTGTGGCATGGCAAGGACAATGGTGTCTCAGTGCAGGGGTGTCTAACAGTTCCCTAAATATGAAGAGAAATGAGAACTAGGGGAAGGCCAGTGTCACATAGTTTATGGTCTGAGAAATAGTTCTTCTCATCAAATATCTTGTATATCCATCAGTGGGCTATGCAGAAAGATAGCCCACCTCTACCCAGGAGGAGAAGAAATATCGCTCTAGAACCAATGTTATTACTGGCTCTAATAAACCCTCAAAAGATGAGACTGTTTCCATATAACTTAAAGCTTCTTAGTACAATGTTCAAGACCATTCATGAGAACACTACAATTTCGACATTCTGGAAGATAAAATGCACTGGGTCTGACATCTAGCCAAAATTTGGCAAGCACAACCAAAGACAGAAAATAGAATTAATAATAATAACAAGTAAACCAACAATAAGAAGGTAATCAACAGAAATAGACTCAGGGATGATACAGATAATAGAAGAAGCAGACAGGGTGATAACCCAATATTATTCTAGATGAATAAGAATCTGGAAGAAATATGGAAATAGAAAGATAATGATGATACAAAAAATTAAAAAGTAAAAATAAAAAGAGCAAGATGAAACTCAGGTAAAAGGCCACTGAGTCTGAAAGGGTTAAATCTCACAGAGGAAAAAAGCACTTGGAAAGGCTCAACCCTCTTAGTTTCATTTATTTTGAGCTTCAACATGGGCTAGCCTCAGAAATCCTCATTTGATGCTGAAGCATGAAGCACTATGTGTAGATCTTGGTTAATCTTATACTAACAGTCATATACTATACAGATATCACAGTGTCCTTATTATTAAACCACAAGGGGACCCCCGAGAACTTGCAATATTTGAATCTGTTGACATCCGTCTTTTTCCTGCCCTTGCTTAGAAGGTATGTCCGTGAAAGCTGGTGGTGTATTTGTCAATGTGCATGACAAAATTCAAATGTGTAGATTTTTAAAGAGGCAACATTTAAAAGATGTACGTACAAAAGTGTTAATTGGTCCAACTTATATCTAACCCATCACATACAATGCAAAATAAAAATTGGAAATAGCTGTATATAAATGGTAAGAATTACAACCCGCTTCTCAGTTGTGAAGAGACGATAGCGGCAGCTTTGTTGGGCTGGAGAGATGGGTGGCTCAGTCCGTAAAGTGCTTCTGTGCAAGCGTGAAGGACTGAGTGCAGATCCCCAGCATCTGTATGAATGCTGAGCCTGGCATTGTGTGCCTGTATTCCTAGCACTGAGGAAGAGGGGAGGGGAGGATCGCAGAGGATGGCTGGCAAGCTAGTCTGCCCGTATCACTAAGCTCCAGGATCAATGAAATAGAGACCCTGTCTCCAAAAATAAGGTGGAGAGCAATTGAGGAAGATGCTTGATGTTAACTTCCGGCCTCCACATACACATGTTAATGTGTATGTGTATACTACTCCCACACTAACATGTATACACAGACACACACACAACGTACAGAGAAAAACAGGTTAAAAACTGTCATGTGCAGAGAGCCATTTGTTATATACAATTATAATATGTGCATGGCAAAAGGTTTGCTGATATGTGTACTTATATAAATATACATGACTTCTGAAGGTAGAGGAAATGACTTCTGCTTTTGTTTTTATGTGTCTTTAATTCTTCTCCTCCTCTTCTTCCTCCTCCTCCTCCTTCTCTCTCCCTTAATCCTTCCCTCCCTTTCTTTCTTATTTTCTTGCCCTTATGATAATATTTCATGCTATATTCCAGGCTGAAATTCACTGTGTCATCCAGGCTGGCTTCAAATTCAGGACACTCCTCCTATCCCAGATTCCTACATTCTGAGAACACAGGTAAGACGCACCATGTCCAGCTTTAAATTCTATTTTGAGAATTTCTGTTTGTGCTGTGGTTGACCTCAGAGCCTTGCGCATGCTAGCCACTGAACTACACCCAGCCCTTTGCAAACTCTTCAGAACTCTTAAAGGGAGTTTGCATTCTTAATATAGATTGTTCGGATTATTGCTTTTCTTTCTGAACTCTTTGCCATTCTTTCTCAGAATTTGGGAGTTGCAAATGAGTCTCTGGTGACAGAAAGGCAGTACCTCAATTCCTCCCATTGCATGCAGTACCTGCAGCCTCTCCGTGGCTGCAGAAAGTCTACCCTTCCCTTGACAGACTCTTTCCAGGGATGAGTCCTTTTCACCCACTAACATCTATCCTATCTCGACTCCAGGTTGCAAAGGCAGACTCAGTTTCAATTTCCTCATTCTCACAGAGTCACACCACACACACACACACACACACACACACACACACACACACACACACACACACACTTCACACGTTGAGGTTTTCTAGCTCCACTTGTTGAGAAGACAGATGCCACTTCTGGTCTGTGTGAACTGTAGCTCTCTAGTCAAGCTGCAAGGTAGATGTTCTCTGAGGTTTGCCCTCCCTTTTCAACAGTTCCTCTTCCTGTCCTCTGTTTGTTTATCTATCTATCTATCTATCTATCTATCTATCTATCCATCCATCTACTTAATTTTTTTTCAACAGTGTGCCATAGAGCTCAGGTTAGCTTCAAACTTACTATGTAGCCAAATCTGGCCTAAACTCCTGGTCTTCTTGACTCTGTCTCTCAAAGGCTGAAATTGATTACAGGCATACATTGTCATGTCTAGGTAAATGGTCCCTTCCTTCCTTCCTTCCTTCCTTTCTCCCTTCCTCCCTCTTTCCTCTTTCTATCGATTCCTCCCTCTTTTCTTTCTACTCTTTGGAATTTTGACACAGGGCTTCCATCTATAGCCCAGGTTAGCCATCTGAACTGGGAGGTTCACAAGCATGAGTCACCACTCCTGGATTCTCTCCTTTACATATAACATGCCTTCCCTCTTTCACTGGCTCTGGGACAGCTCAGAAGTCCACATAGTTCAATCAAGAAAGGGCTCGTCTCCTGCAAGTAGGAGGCATTTTTTTTCTCTTGCCCTGCACTTCACCATAAGTAGTTATTTCTCATCTCCCATCCAGAACTGCAATGGTTTAGCACTCGAACTCCTCAGCTTCAGTACTTTCTCCTCATCAATTTAAGTTCTGAAACCCAACACTACCATTCATCTGCTCAGTACGGCCCCAGTAAGCGTCTACCTGGCTGTATCATATGCTGGCAGATGTCATCATGTAGAGGGAAAGACCACACGGAGAAATAGTATGGCCAGTCTTATTCATTTGATAACGACACTGGTAGAAATAACTGAGTGTCCCCTAAGATTCTTCAAAAGGGTAATAGTTCCAATGTCCTCTGGTATCCCTTAGGTTCCATCTCTTAAAGATCTTACCACCTTTTCACATCACTACATGGGAACCATGAATGTGACACACAAACTACTGATGGATACATTAAACAACAACAACAACAAAATGAACACCTGGATAGTCCATGTAGCTTGAAGGCTAAGATAGACCTAATTTCTCTCTCACAGCTGTTTCTTTGGCACCATGTACAGAAACAAAGTTCTCTCCCTATGTAACAACTAATAATGACAATCACTTTTATGGCAAAAGGCCCTCTGACCTTTTGTCAGGCTATAAGAAGCACAAATGTTGTCTCCTCCCTTTACCAACCTGAAAATGTATGAAATATTAGCACTTCAATATTCATGCAAGTGAATACAGCCAACCAACCTGTTATACTATAATAAAGTCCCCCTGGCCTTCTCCACATCACATAAAGAGATATGGAAAGAAGATACTGGTCTATGAGTTCTTTTTCCCCATCACCTTCTCTCTTTCCTTACTTGTCTACCCTCTTCTGTTGTCTCACACTCTGCTCATGTGGCATGCACAACTGAGAGAGGAAGGCAGGCAGAAGAGCTGGATAGAGACATCCTCTGTCCTCTCCTGCCTGGCTCATTACCATTCCAAAGTAGAATGAGATAAAAACTCCCTGAATGTATGTCTGCCATCAGGGTTCACCTGCATGAAAATGAGGGTACTCACGAGACACAGAGGCACAGGGCTCCTGGCACAGACTCGCTGTCTCTTATCAGAAAGTTGCCATCCACCCTTCCCTTGAGGAGCAGGGCTTCACACTCTTGCTTGGTCAGGCGGCCATGGTAATAAGGCAGATCCATGGAGAGTTTGTTATGCTTAAACTGTCCTGTCACCCTGAGATCCAGTTCCAGGCCAAGGAGGCACTAGGAAGAGGAAAGTGGAGAGAGGAGTGGAAGGGAAAGGTTCCTTCCTCCAGTGTGGTCTATACAAATGAGGTTGCTCTGTGGGGTTCAGTCAGTTTTACAAGACACAGGAAATAAGAAGTGGGGAGATGGAGTGACCACGAACTTCAGCCCAGGGGTGGGTGGCTCAAGTATGACTCAACAAGCGGGTGAGTGTACCTTCCGTCTCAGTCAGTGCTGTTTGTGGCTGCAGCAGTAACACTAAAGGCAAGCTCCCTAGGTCCAGGTTACAGCACACCTCACACAAGTTTTCTCCTTTTATGGCTTTGTGTGCTTCCCAGGGACCACCACTAACCCTGCTGTACTAGGTATCCATCATCTGCTTGGGCTTTCTCTGATTGAGTTCTGCATTAACGGCTATCTGTTCAGAAGTAAGCTTCCCTAATGAAAGTTGAGAACTGCACTGCTCTGTGGGATAGATTAAGTCGTTAGGAGTTGGCTTAATACCATGTCCATTGAACAAAGTAATAGTAGCAGGTTCTCCCCTAAGTATAAGGACCTCTCTAGCCATGAGTTCTTGGCCCCATTAACACTGTCAAGCATGAATTTCTGTTTTGGGGTAGCCATCATAGAGGACTACTTAGATATGTGTTTAAGCCAATAGAAAGTATTTATTAGCTAGCCAGAAAATACACTGGATGTTTGGGATCCCAGTGTATCCCTGAGCATTTTGGGGCATGACCCTTTTAAGCCCAAAACCACATCCTGGGTTAACACACTTCAGCAAGAACAGTTAGCTTGAAGCGGTCATATAGAGGAGCTGAATGCAAGGTTAGTACCTTTAGAGACCGTACCAGGTCTTTGGACTTTAAAGGATTAGGTCTCCGTTTTGTATTGGCCAAGTGGTTCTTAACCTGTGTGTCATGGGTCATACATCAGATATTTACACTATGATTCATAATAGTAGCAAAATTATAGTTATGAAGTAGCAATGGAATAATTTTATGGTTGGTTGGGGCTCACCACAATATGAGTAGCTGTATTAAAGGGTCACAGCATTAGAGAGGTTGAGAAACACTGTTTTGACATGTAGCTGTGCCAGTATTATGAGTTTTATTTCCTGGATGGCGTTTTCATCATGTCGTCAATTGTGCTAAGGTCCAGAGGCATGTTACAATTTCAACTAGTGGAATGAGCCTTAATTCCAATCAGAAGTTGGGTTGGTTAGTTCTAAGACATTGGTACCACTGTTGCACCATTGGGCATATCTTCCTAGGCTGGTCATTATTTTATCTCATAGGGTCCACAGCTAAGTAAGCGTCACTATTCCTTTTCTTCTCTCGTAGCATGTATAGCACCTTTCAGTACTATGAAACCTAGCTAAGAAGAATGAAGCTTCCAAGTAAGACTCAAGCTTAATTTCTCTGTCTTTTGTGACTCAACTGTATAGTGTCTTCAGAAGCAGGGTCTCACCATACAGTTCTTAAGAATAGCCAAGAACAACACAATGCCCTAAAATGTTTGAGGTCCAAAGGACCTCACTGGACAACTGCAAACGAGGCAGGTCATTCCTGGCACTAGGATTTTTAGTTGTTAGCTTGTGGTGCCTAATAGGGGCATTGTTGCACCAACCCACGTAACTGCATTTTAATTTTTTATGTATATAATATACATGTATAAATATATACACACATATAGCTTCTACAGTAGAAGGATTTTTTTCAAGATGTCTTTGATGTAGTTATTCTTCTTAGTATTCCCTCCTCCATCCTCCCTTCTCATTCAACTCCTCATTTAACCCTTCATGTACCATGGTTTCCCTTTAACCCTTTACATCACTGGATTCTGTCTCCTCCCTCTTGAAATACCACTCATAGACCTTTATCAATTTCCTGAACTGTATGGATATTTCAAATAGAATATACATATTTGAAGTTTCAAAGCTTACATCCACAAATGAAAGAAAATATCTGACTTCTTTATCTCTAGGTCTGGGTTACCTCATTTAGGATGATTATTTCTGGTTAAACATGACGGGGCACGCCTTTAATCTCAGGACTCAGGCAGCAGAGGCTGATGGGTCTCTATGAGTGTAAGGCCAGCCTGACCTACAAACTGAGTTCCAGGTCAGCCAGGGCTACACAGAAATTCTCTCTTGGTAAAACAAAAACAAAAACAAGAATAAAAACAAAATGAGAATGATTATATCCAAGTTCATCCATTTTACTTGAGAATTTCATAGTTTTGTTCTTTTTAACAGCTGAGTAATGTTCCATTTAGCAAATGCCCCACATTTTCATTATCCATTTATCAGTTTATGGGTATCTAGAGTGTTTCAGTTTCCTAGAGCAGCAATGAACATGGGTGAGCAAATATCTCCATAGAAATATACAGAAACCTTTGGATACATGCCCAAGAGTGATAGAGCTTGATCATGTGGTAGATCTATTTTTAGCTTTCTAAAAACCTCCACACTAGTTTCTACAATGGTGACACCAGGCTATGTTCCTATCTGCAATGAGTAAGAGTTTCTTTTTCCCTATGTTCATGACAGCATTTTTCATCATTTGGCCTTAGAATCTTAGCTAATCTGATTGGAGTAAGCTGAAATCACAAGGTTCTTTTAGTTTCCATTTGCCAGGTAGCTGGGGATGTTGAACATTTTAAAGTGTTTCTCTACCAATTGTATTTCACAGTTTGAGAAATCTTTGCTTACTTCTAGGTCCCACTTTTAATTAGGTTGTTCGTTTCTTGATGTTCAGTTTTCTTGGTTCTTTGTGTATTCTAGATACCAATCCTTTGTCATGTGTATAGTTGGTAAAGGGTTTTTTTTTTCCATCCTGAAGGCTGTGTTTTCACTTCAATCATAATGTTGTTTACTCTACCAAAGCTTCTTAACTTCATTAGGTCCCATTTATTAGTTATGTTTCTTAGTTGCTGCCTAGAGTCCTGTTCAGAAAGTCCTTTCCTATGCCAAGCTTATTTCCAGTTTTCTCTATCAGATTCGGGTATCAGGTCTTATATTGAGGTCTTTGATCCATTTGGAATTGAGTTTTGTGCAGGGTGAGAGATGAGAGATAAATATAGAATGTCTTTCTTCTATGTATATCTACACGTTGATCAACAACATTTCTTGAAAATATCGTATTTTCTCCAATGTGTACTCTTGGCCTCTGTCAAAAATCAGGTGGCTTGAAGTAGTGGGAGCTTCTATGTTGGTTCTCAACTCTATTTGATTGATCAATGTGTCTATTTTTATTATTAGAGCTCTGAAGTATAGTTTGAAACTTAGCTTACAAATACCTACAACTCCAGTTCCAGGGGATCAAACACCTTTGGCTTTTTCATGGACATATATTCATGTGCATACATCTCCTACATGTATATATACAGTTAAAATAATATGGTTCTTTAAATAGTATTATGTTCATGAAGAAATGTTCCTTTTGAGGTTCTACATTTAAAAAGAATCTCCTGGACAGTGATGACACATACCTCAGTCCCAGCATCTAGAAGTGGATCTCTGTGAGTTCAAGGCCAGCCTGGTCTACAAAGTGAGTTCCAGGACAGCCAGGGGTGCACAGAGAAACCCTATCTCAAACACACACACACACACACACACACACACACACACACACACCACACACACACACACACACACACAGTGTATGCTCACACTCACAAGCACACACACACACACATAAATCCTTCTTTTGTGTACTAGGGTCATAAGTGGACTCTCATTTTATTGCAATTGCAGTTAAGAGGATCTAATGGCTGGAATTTTTATTGTTACCTGTTGATTAAGACCATTCTCAAGTTCCAGACACTTCTGAGATTCTCTGCCTCATCACCTTTTTCTTGTATTCTCAGAGCAAGTCATGGAGATTGGCTTCTCTGACTGTCACTCAAATGCTTGCTTTGCCTCACTCTTGACTGCATAGCCATGCTACCATGTTGTCTCACTCCATATTTAAGAAGAATACTGTTCTCCCACTTGATAATACTGCAACAAATCAGAATATCTGGTTTTAAAACAGGCTGACTGGAAACCTCAATTTCAATCAAAAACCATCTTTTCTTATTTTATCTTATTTTTAGCTTTCAAAACTAATTTTAAAAATCATCATACAAACTATTATGTTTACTTATGAAACTGTCAAGCAAAATTTAGTGTTTTTCTTCTTTCCCATCCTTTGTTCCCCTTTGCACCTACCCCAGTAGCTTCCTTTCTGCTTCCATTTCCCATGTGATCTTACCCTACCTTCTTCTTCCACACCTCTTGGCTCTGTCTTGTAGTTCCCTTCTTAGTGTAAAACATTTTTTTCCCTTTGGCTAAGTAACTGAACATATCCACAGGACTAAGAGCATAAAGAGCCATTATTTACCCTCTCATTCTTGGGGCATGTCAGAGGGAAGACCCAGGACCAAAAGAGGGGTGCAGAAACAAATGTCATGATGAAGCAGAAAGAGAAATGAAAGATGTAAGGCCATAGCACCCTATATGTGTCCAATCTCATCTCAGAACTAAGCGTGACTGGACCTGCATGATATTCAGACAGAAAACAGAAAGGATGGGCTACCTGGTCAGCTTAAGGAAACCACAGAGTTCTCCACTTCATAGTCTGTGTTTCAGATGTTATCTTCTCTGACATGTTCTTTACTGTTGTTGTTTTGAGACAGCATATCCTGTAGTTCTAGCTTGCTTCAGACTCTCTGTATTGCCAAAGATGGCTTGGAACTTCTAGTCCTCCTGCCTCCACTTTCCACATGCTGACATCACACGCACAGACCGCTCCTGGTTCTGCCACCTTTAAATGTTTTCTGGGCTTTAATGCGACTGGAATCGTCACAGACTTATATGGTCACTGGCTACTCTCAGTTACAGCTACAGCAGAAGGATGGTACACGTTTATGGCCAGTTTTTCTGGTGGCTCCAGCATGATGGTCATAAGTCAGGATAGAAGGGCAGAGAATATTTGGGGAGAATGGAGAAGGAAAATGATTCCTTCAGTTAGGAAACTGGCTTATGCCTTTCAGCAGCAGAAAAATCAACAATCCAGCACAAAGGAAATTGTTCAGGGTATTCTTCCAGCCATAAACCTACCATCTCCCAGGAATCTCACCAGAAACCCCATTTACAGGGAAAGTAAAAAGTACTAAACTTCTTGTGCAGCCTAGTAGCTCCTGGTTCCACTTCAGCTTGTGATAATTACATATAAGACACCTGGAACCACCTCACCTATCTCTTATCAGGGGAGGGAGGGGACAAAAGGTTTCTCAACGTTTTCAGATGTAACCTACAGAGGTTCTCAACTTTCCTAATGCTGTGACCCTTTAATACAGTTCCTCAAGTTGTGGTGACCCCCTGAACCATAAAATTATTTCTTTGTGGTTTCATAATTGTGGTTTTGCTCCTTTTATGAATTGTAATGTAAATTTCTGCTATGTGACCCCTCTGGGGGTTGCAACCCTCAGGTTGAAAACCATTGTCTCAGAGCCACCAAGATGGTACATGTGGCTAATGCGGGCACAGCTTATTTTCTTTGACTTTTCTTTGAGAAGCCCATAGCCATACTCTGGTGTGTCTAACTTTCTTTGGAGCCCCTCATCTTTCTCTTAACGTTCATACTTAAGCCTGCATTAAAATATCTTTATTAAAAATTTCAACTCCGCTTCACCGTACTAGTTAGTCTGAGAAATTAGTCTTACACCAAAGCCAGAATCCAGGTTTGACCTGAGTTGAGATACATAAGGGTATTGGGGGACACCTTAGGTTGCTAAGGATAACAGGGTGAACTTATCCCCTCATTACCCTGTCTCCCTACTAGTGACAGTCTAAGGGGATCCTGCCTAAGGGGATAAAAAAATGCATTTCTGTGGAAAATTCTCTTCTGGGCTACAAGAAATATAATTTCTCACACTAAAGTGGCCTGAGTCTGAAGTAGATGGTGTCTCTTCCTCCAGTGTCCATGCAGGAAGCATGTTAATCCCATCCCTTACCTAGTTCCTTGGCTTTATAGCTCTCATTCCATCATACCCAAAAAAGCAAAGGCAAGCATGTACTATGGAAAGCGAGCCCGGCCTCCCCTTCAGTTCTATTCCCTGAAGCTCCATGTTGTAGTCCCATTAAAGGGTCCAGATCACATTGTGGACTTGTGGAACACTTTTCCTATTTTCCTCTGTGTACCTGCAGTAGATGTAAGGAATGCCCCCTTGTAGCCTCAAGGTCTTATGGAATGGATTTCTCGTCATTAAAGTGGTCTCTCTATTTGACTGACATGACTGGAAAGTCTAGAGGGCTTTCTGGATAAAGCTTTTATCTCCTCCCTGTATTAGTTTACTGAGGCTTCCATCACAAATGACCAGGAACTGGAGTTTCAAAGAACAGATTTATTGTTGCTCAGCTCTGGAGAGGAGCCTTGTGAATATTGTTTAGGACTTCTCAAGACTTGTGAGTTTTATTAACTTTCTGGACTTTCCCTGTAGAAATGTTTTATTTGGAGGAAATAGGTACTCAATCAACTGAATACTATGCAATTACAGGGTATAGGAATAACGGCTTTAGTGAATATATAAACATCTCCATGGTATATTCAGAGCTGGAGATCAACAATAC
>JADRCD010191533.1:0-13964 GCA_019843815.1 Montemys delectorum | reverse complement strand
TGAGTGAGTGACTTTATTCTTAGCCCACAGAGAACAGGTTACAGTCATTTAAGAAATGGTGAAGGTATTAAGATGGTCTATCCATAAAGTCATTTATCAACTGTTTCAATGAACAATGGTTCTGCTTGGAGGGTGGCACAGACATTAGGTGAGGGTAATAATTTGGTTCATTAGCTGTGATAATTTGGAAAAGCATTCATCTCAAAGAAAGAGTAACTTATAAAGTCCTCTTCTTCAAAGTTGATACAAGAGCTACAAGTGTCAAGCAAAGCATTCAGTCTCAGTCTTTGTTGTTCTCTTTCCTACAAGCCATGTCCCAAGGTAATTATCTATGTCTCCCTTGGGTATATAAATACTTTTGAAATATGTAAACTGTTCTGAAAACCATAGTATAGTGTAAAAACATGAGATAAACATTATTACTAATAGAGAGGCTGAGATAGGAGAAGCAAGATTTCAAGACCCTTATGTTGTACACAGCCAGTCACTGTCATGAACAAACAAGCTGAAAGTATATATAGATTGTACAATATTGGACCTATTTCTCCAATTACCAAATTAGAAAGACCATTGGATGACAGTCAACAAATTTCTAATTCCTCATATTATTGGATTTCAATCGATTCAGATATGTTGATAATATTAATTTTCATATTAAGGTATTAAGAAAAAGTAATTGTTACTTCCTGTTGTTTTTGTTTTAAGAGGTGGAATTAGATTTGTGTGGATTTGTTGAAAGATTACTTTCTTGCTTCTTCTAGGGTGTAGTTTTGTTCCTTATCTTGATGTTTTCCATCTATTCCTTTGTAGGGCTGGATTTGTGGAAAGATACTGTGTAAATTTGGTTTTGTCATGGAATATCTTGTTTTCTCCGTCTATGGTAATTGAGAGTTTTGCTGGGTATAGTAGCCTGGGCTGGCAGTTGTGTTCTTGTAGGGTCTGTATGACATCTGCCCAGGATCTTCTAGCTTTCATAGTCTCTGGTGAGAAGTCTGGTATAATTCTGATAGGCCTGCCTTTATATGTTACTTGATCTTTTCCCCTTACTGCTTTTAAAATTCTTTCATTGTTTAGTGCATTTGGTGTTTTTATTCTTATGTGATGGGAGGAATTTCTTTTCTGGTCCAGTCTATTTGGAGTTCTGTAGGCTTCTTACATGATCATGGGCATCTCTTTCTTTAGTTTAGGGAAGTTTTCTTCTATAATTTTGTTGAAGATATTTACTGGCCCATTACCTTGGGAGTCTTCACTCTCTTCTATACCTATTATCCTTAGGTTTGGTCTTCTCATTGTGTCCTGGATTTCCTGGATGTTTTGTGTTAGGAGCTTTTTGCTTTTTGCATTTTCTTTGACTGTTGTATCAATGTTTTCTATGGTGTCTTCTGCCCCTGAGATTCTCTCTTCTATCTCTTGTATTCTGTTGGTGATGTTTGCATCTATGATTCCTGATTTCTTTCCTAGGTTTTGTATCTCCAGGGTTGTCTCTCTTTCTGATTTCTTTATTGTTTCTATTTCCATTTTTAGATTCTGGATGGTTTTGTTCATTTTCTTCACTTGTTTGATTGTGTTTTCCTGTAGTTCTTTAAAGGATTTTTGTGTTTCCTCTTGAAGGGCTTCTAGCTGTTTACCTGTGTTCTCCTGTATTTCTTTGAGGGTACTATATGTCTTTCTTAAAGTCCTGTATCATCACCATGAGAAGTGATTTTATATCTGAATCTTGCTTTTCCGGTGTAATGGTATGTCCAGGACTTGCTGTAGTGGGAGAATTGGGTTCTGATGATGCCAAGTGACCTTGGTTTGTGTTGTTTATTTTCTTATGCTTGCCCCCCCCCACCATCTAATTATCTCTAGTGCTACCTGCCCTTGCTAAATCTGACTGGAGCCTGTCCTTCCTGTGATCCTGGTTGTCTCAGAACTCCTCAGAGTCAAGCAAGCTGTCTCTGTGATCCTGTGATTCTGGGATCCTGTGATGCTGGGCTTGTTAGAGCACCTGGGAGTGGGGCTTCCTCTGTGGTCTGCTCAGGACACCAGCCCAGACAGACCGGAAGGAACCAGAACCACTGGGCTGGTGGAATTCCTGTGTGCCTGGTCCTGCTGGTCCCAGTTACTCCCAGTGTTGGGACAGATGTTGGTTCCTCCTCACCTCTGATACTGCGCGTGTCAGAGCGCCTGGGAGTGGAGTTTCCTCTGGGTGATGTGGGACTAGCTAAGGAGCATGTGCCCAAGGTCTGCTCAGGATACCAGCCCAGACAGACTAGAAAGCTACCTCCCTTTTTTTTTTCTTTTAAATTATTTTATGTGTATGGGTGTTTTGCCTGCATGTATAACTGTGAGTCACATGTCTGCTTTGTACCTATAGAGGTCGAAAGAGGGCATTGGAACCCTGGAACGAGAGTTACAGATTGTTGTGAGCCACTACACATATGCTAGCAATCAAACCCAGGTCCTCTGGAAGAACAAGCAGTGCTCTTAACTGATGACCTCATGTCTCTCCAGTTCCCGTGCCTCTCCTTTTAAAGCATCACCATGTTAAGGATCCTAGAAAACTCCAGAGGTACAAAATGCACAGTTGTGGCTCCCTTTTTCATTTCTAAATACCCACGTAAATTTATGCGAAGGACCCAAGAAGCACTGTAGTCTGCATTGTGGCAGTGAATACACCTATTTCTACTTAGTATTACAACATGACAGGGATAGCCATTGATATTCATTATGATAATCCTGGCTTTACATGTAGTATATTCAGGCTACTGAGACAAAAAGTCATCAAGACTATGTGGTCACAATGTTCATGCATGTATGTGAGTGGGTGTATGTAGATATGTATATTCACAAGTGAAGGCCACAGATGGCCTTGGGTGTCGTTCATCAGGTGCAATCCACTTTGGTTTCTGAGATGGGTTCTCTCTCCAGCCTGGATCTCACTAATAAGGATTGGCTGGCTGGTCAGTGAGCTTCAGTTACGGGTCTCATCTCCCCCAGGCTGGGATTACAAATGTACACCATTGTACCATCATGCCTGGCTCTTGTCTCCCTTACTCTATACCTTATTTCTAATATCTGTTAAATTGACAAATTATTTTAAAGATTTGATGACTTCAAAACTATTTCCTAAGCTGGGCATGGATGGTAGTGTACACCTTTGATCCCAGCACTTGTGTGGCAGGAACAGGAGGATCTCTGTGAGATCCTTCCAGGTTAGTAAGAACTACATAGTGAGAATCTGTCTCAATCTATACATTGACTTTTCTAAATTTTCTGAAACATACTTCTCTAAATGAGTCCTTTTCCAACCACTCAGGACAGCATTCATTTGCAGGTAACATTTGTTCATGCAATGGTACAATGAGTTGATCACAGCCACTAGATGACCACAAAAATCATACAATAGATAAAAATACAATCTCCAAACAAGCAAATTCCTGTTGTTCCTGTCTAAAGGAAATGCAGGGACAACGAGTGGAGCAGAGACTGAAGGAAAGGCCATCCAGAGACTGCCCCACCTGGGGATCCATCCCATCTGCAGACACCAAACCCAGACACTATTATTGATGCCAAGAAGTGCTTGCTGACAGGAAACTAATATACCTGTCTCCTGAGAGGCTCTTCCTGAGCCTGACCAATACAGACGAGGATGCTTGCAGCCAACCATCAGACTGAGCATGAGGATCCCAAAGGATGAGTTAGAGGAAGGACCAAAGGAGCTGAAGGAATTTGTATCCCCATAGGAAGAACAACAATATCAACCAACCAGACCCACACCCACAACCAAAGCTCCCAGGAACTAAACCACCAACCAAAGAATATACATGGAGGGACCCATGGCTCCAGCTGCTTATGTAGCAGAGGATTGCTTTATCTGGCATCAATGGGAGGGGAAGCCCTTGGTCCTGTGGAGGCTTGATGACCCAGCATAGGGGAATGCTAGGGCAGTGAAGCCAGAGTGTGTGGGAGGGTGGGGTAGCTCTCTCATAGAAGCAGGGGAGAGGTGGGGGGCTTTGCAGAGGGGAAACCTGGAAGGGGGATAACATTTGAAATGTAAATAAATAAAATAACTAATAAAACATTAAAAAAAATATTTATAAGGGAAATCTGTTTCAGCCAAGATTGCTACAACAAAGATTCCTAGGGGAAAATAGAATATAATGTTTTATTGTTGCTGATTATTTGAAACAAAAGATCTCCTCCTTTTGTTTCAGCCTTTGCCTGACCAATGGACCATGTCAAAGAAACTTGCCTGGCATGTTTGAGAAGTACCAAGATCTGTAATAAAAGAAAGACAGGAAGAAAGACAAACACTGACACTAACGGAGCAAGAGCTGAAGTTTGTGGCAAAGGACATGGCCCAGGCTATTTTTAAAATATCCACCTTCATTTGATTAGGTTGAGAAGTCATTGGAGAGTCTGGAGTAAAAGAATCACATAAGTGATTTGATAATTCTGCAGATCATCCCAGCTATTGGGTGACAATAGACTGCAAGAGGTAGAGGGCAGAAACAGAAGCAGACAGACCATGTTCCTGACTAACCTTCATCCAGTAGAGAGAGGAAGATGTTCAGAAAGGCAGTGGAAGTGGTGAATATGACAGGTATGAGGAATAAATGGTGTAGCATGGGCAAAACAGCATGATGATTACAGTCAGCTCCCAGGAGATGACCCCTGGTATCCCAGCATTCTGAACTCAACATTAGACACTGGACTAAAGCAGGAATTGCTTTAACACTCCTGTATGTACTAATTGAATTGAGGTGAAACTGTGTCAAAACTAGAAATCTTATATTTTCTCCTATTGTACTTTCTGCTTTAGCTGTTTTAAAATTTACACACACACACACACACACACACACACACACACACAATCTGCTATGAGAACATTGGTTGAAGTGCTGTGGTTGCCCAGAATTCAGCCTGACTCCTGCTTATTAAAAATCATTTCTATGGGCTTACATATTTTTGGTTTAATAAGCACAAGAGGCCATGAACTCTAATATCTCAAGCAAATGTGGTAGACATCTGGGATCTGGCATAAGTTTCTCCTGTGGGATGCATTGTTTGTGCAAACTTTTATTGAATTAAAAAAAAGTAAAGACAAGAGTTACAAAACACTCATGTAACCTACTAAGGCTATTTTTCTGAAGCCAGACTTAAGATACAGAGTTCTCCAAACTGATTAATAACCTTGATTTACATAGAAACCTATTCAAACATGGTATGATTTCAAAATAGAGTTAAGCTTGTATACTCAAAGTTCCTGGTTCAGACTGGCCTAAATGACACAGCTATTCCAGGCTAAAGCCAGCAGCTCTCCTTTGAAAAAACCATGGATTTTTGCAGGAAGGGAACATCCCAGGGTTAAGGCCAGCTCTGCTGTGCAATTGCAGATGATGTTGGGCTTCATTTTCCTTAAGTCTTATTTTTTTTAATTGGAAAGAAAAATACTCCCCCAACAAGTTTTAGAAATAACAGAATGACAAATATGGCCAAATTTCAATACAAATCTCTCTGCATGTAGACACAGATGAGATCAAATACAGAGGAGACAGAGGAAGTAGAACGTAAAAGACTCTCATTCAACAATGAGGAAAAAACAAGCTAACTGGAAGAGGTTTTAAGGAAGAAAGCTAAGGGTGGTCTTCTAGAGTGCTCACCCCAGAGAGGATAATCTCTTAAATTCCTTTAGTACGTTCTAATGCTGCAGCCCTTGAACACAGCTCTCAAGTGGTGACCTCTAAACATACAATTATTTTGTTGCTACTTTATAATTGTAACTTTGCTACTGTTGTGAATCATAATGTAAATATTGATCTGCAGGATAGCTGATATGTGATCCCTGTGAAAGGGTCATGACCCACAGGTTGACAGCTTACTGCTTCCGTATCTTCCTAAGGAGCCCAGGGCAGCATCCAGAACAGGGAACAGTACAGCCAGACTAGACTGACAGACTCTTCTCTTGACTTCCAGTCTGTGTAACTTGAACTCTGTGTATCATTGCTTCTGCACAGATGAAAAACAGGAAGTAAAGAATGGTTATATCTGTCACAAGGAAAGAGATAATGTGAACAGCTTTTAAAGCCCTTGTCTGCCTTCCAAGGAGGGACTGCTATTCTTCACAGAGGACCTTGGTGCAGCCTATCATCCTGGGAGGCTTTGACCTAAATAATAGGTTGGGAGCTTGAGTCCTTCAGAGTAGAGTTAGATGAATCGGAAGCCTGGAGCCCTCAGAGGAAGGAGAAATGAAGGGGCAAGTTGGATAGGGGAGAGGAAGGATGGGTAATGGAAGAGGAAGCCAGTAGAAAACAGGAGTGGAAAGCTAAAATGTCATTGCCTTCTACCCTACACTCCCAACTCCTCAGGGAAGTTGGCCACACACCCAGATAAGCATGGTGTGTGTTTGTTTTCTGAGGTTGTCATGGCAGCGTCACAAACTGGGCAGCTTAGAACAACAAAAATTTAATCTCTTACAGTTCTGAGGGCTAAACATCACCCAGTCAATTTGTCTGTAAAGTAACAATCCTCTGAAGGCTTGAAAATTCCTCTTTTCCTCTTCCTAACTCTGATGACTCCCAGAAATCCCCAATGTTCTTGGCATATAGCTGCCACTCCAGCTCTGTCCCTTTTCCCTCTAAATCCCTCTGGCTGTCTTCTCTTCTTATAAGGACACAAGACTGGGTTAAAGGTTCATCCTATCCCATTAGAAAATTATCTTCATTTGTCTAAGCAAGCATGCAAACACCCCATTCCATTAGATTTACATCCCCATGTTCCAAGTAGACATGAATTGTGAAGGACACTATTCATGTTGTCTTTGTAGAAATTAAGCAAGAAGCATCATGTCACATCAGGGTCCCCTGGTAAGAATCTCTAATAGGTGATGGGCTCAAGAAAGAAAGGAATTCAAGAAAAGTTGAGAATTCAGAGTCCAAAAGTCTAAGGAAATGATGGCTGGCTGCCCTGCATCTCCATTTCCACAGGACAGCAACATTTTCTAGATCTTATAGGGGTCAGGTGTCCTTGGTTGACTTCTGAGTTATGAGTAACAGAGACATAAAGGAGGGCAAACAGAAAGGTGAAGGAGAGGATAAGATGAAAAGTGTGAGGTAAACTAGTGAGTATTTTTTTTAAAGGAGACCAAGGACAAAAATAGCACACTAGTCTTTGGGGGCATGATTAAGCACCGAGCAGGGTTCCGGTGCTCAATAAAAGTTTGGGGAAGAAAGAAGAGCAGAGAAGTCACGGGGTAGGAGTGGGGAAGAGTCATGAATTTAGTGTAACAAATGATTGCTCCAACTGCTCCCATTCTTAGGCTGTGACCATAGTCCTAACAAACATCAGAGCTCAGAGTCCCTTGAGGTTTTCTGTGTATCACTAACATATGGCTGAAGAGTCAGTCATTACTTCCCACCGAAGCCTTCTGAAACCCTCTGATTCTGAATGCTTGAGTTGAATTCCCATACACTTCCAGCCATTCTATGGTTCAGCTGTCCCTAATGATGCTCTTACTTTACTGAATCCTCATGTAAAGTCACTAAATGTGACCTAAATTAGACCTCTCCTGGCCCCATCCTACCGAGTGACCACATGACTCTTCGACCCCTTGAAATAAAAGCTAGCAAATGACTTTAGACTGGAGACATGCTGTAGACTGGGGATGGACACTATACCAAAAGCAATATCAAAAGGTCCATTGTCCATGTGTCACTCTGTTGTGTGACTTTTTCTGGGGAGAATAAATGCAGTTTGTTTCCAGGGGAACATGGCTGAAGAACATTTATTTGCCTGAATTGCAAGCAAATGATGTTTCAGGAAGCTAGGAGGTGGCAAGGTTAATGCAATTTTCAGTTTACATATTTGGCTGCTAATTATTTTTGCCCATTTCAAAATTTGTTCTTTGTGGGGGGGGGTGTAGTAACTAAAATTTCTAGATGCCTCATCACTCACTCTGGAAGCCACTGCCTGCCCAACTGTGAGGAAATGAAGACATTTTACTTTCATAAGTGCATGTGGTTCTGTATATCAAAGAATTGTCCTGGTGAACACAGACCATTTTTGTCCAATTGTTTGTCAAGTTTCATGCATTCTACACTGTGTAAATTTTGCCTCAATAACAAGAAAGCACGAAAGAGAGAGGAAGGATAGAAGGAAAGAAAGAGAGAAGAAAGAAAGAAAGAAAGAAAGAAAGAAAGAAAGAAAGAAGAAAGAAAGAAGAAAGAAAGAAACAAAGAAACAAAGAAAAAAGGAAGATTGCTGCTTTGTTTAGATGTACTCTTGTCAATTTATTGACTATTTTTATGATTTATGTTTGTATTACTCTGTACACACACACACACACACACACACGCATGCATGTTTCTCTAAGTTATGTAACATGTGCACTCAGGAGGCTAGATGAAGCTGCAGAGCCCCTGGAGATGGAGTTAGAGAACCCAAGTCCTCTGGTGTCACGTAAAGTTGCTCAACATTTTGATGGAGTGGAGACAAAGGGAGTGCTGAGAAGATTAAGCAATGCATTCGGGAAGGTGTGAAAAAGAGTGGTTCCTGCACAACCACTACAAGAAAACCAGTCTGTTATGGGACGGGGACATGAGATTGGAAAGAGCTCTAAGAATAGATGTCTCTTGTAAAGAGTGGCCACATGCTCACAAGGAACACCGAGGCTCACAGAACCAGAGAAGACTTCCTTTTGGGAACAGGAAAAAGGCAACCAAAAAAAGTGATGGTCTGAGGGCTGATTCCATGTGTTTGAGAGAAAAGGAGGATTGGAGCCCTAAGGGGTGAAGTTGCATAAATCATCCATCTTCTACTCTGTCACCTGCACCAAGCTTGGCTCTCACTGAGTAGGATCTGTCCTCTGGTCTCCCTCTGACTTGAGGATGGAGACTAGATGGTGTGGGAATAGAAGGAAGAAGCTGGGGAAGAGAGAGGTACGGATGAAGTAAGGGGAGAAAGATGAGGAACAAAAACCCCACACAGAGACACACAGACACACACACACACACACACACACAACTTCTTACCCAAAAACCCCACCCTCAGAAGGCAGAGAAGTCAGCCAGCTCTTTCTTCTTCTTCCCTTCCCTCTTCTTTCTTACCTCAGTCTTCCAAAGGCTGTGGGAGAACTGGTAAGGAAGGAGAGTGGAGTGGAGGGAGACCTGGAGAAAATTCAGGACAGAAGCAGCCTGGAGGCCATTTCTCAAGATAAAAGCAAAAGGTTTGGAGTAGGGAGAGTGAAGAGCATGGATGGGATGAGGCAGTGAGAGTGAAGAGCAGGGGTAGGGGTGAGGCAGTGAGTATGAGAGCAAAGGTTTCAGTGTCTTAGTGTTTGCTGGACAACACAACTTCTCCCTCTAGTCATTTGTCCCAGCTCCATAACTGCTTCAAATGGGGACAACCTGCTCCTCTTTGGTGTTTTTATTAGTCCCAGATTCTTGTAGTCCACCTAGAAGCTATTTACCCACTACTTAAAAAAAAAACAAAAAACAAAAAAAACAAACAAAACAAACAAAAAAACCTCTTGGCTTTCATAATATAATAGTCATTTCAGAAAGGCCCTAAAATAATAACATTTTAAAGTTCCATCAGGAGCTGGAATTGTACTTCCTGGTCGAGCATGTCTACCGTGCTTGAGGCCCTAGGTTCAATCCTTAGTACTTTGTGAAGTAGGCACGGAGGAGGAGAAAGAAAACCAAATAAGCCAGATTTCTGAATGGGGAGGATCCCTTGGTTGCTTGGTTCTCCTGGAAGAAGTTCATGATTTCAATAATGCCTTTGCCCAAGAAAAGTGCAGCCCTACCATGATCTGTATTAGATTGTTTTTTAGGAAGACTGGCAAAATGCTATGTGGAAATGTCAGCTTGGGGACTGGAATTAGAAGAAAATGAGACGAAAATTTGCTGAAAAGACCTGGAATCTTTACACATACCACAGCTTGTTTTCAATCATGTTCTTTTTGGTAAAAGTTTTAAGAGTCGGGATGCAGAGCATTTGAACATGTAACAGGAATCCAGATGACTTCCTTCAAAGGCTAAGCTCTGAAAGGTTTGCATATGAAATTTCAGAAACCCCCAAGCACCTATGCTAAAGTGTAGCAGCTCTCTGAAATGTACAAATCTTTAAGTTTTTCCAGTGGGGCATAAGGTGGTTCAATGGGTAAATGCATTTGCTGTGCGGGCTTAGACACCTGAGTTTGATTCCCTGAATCCACAGAACTGTGTAAGGAGACCACCAACTCTACAAAGTTGTCCTCTGACCTCCCAACATATGACATGCTATATGTGTCCACATACATAGATTATACATACACACATACACAGTAATGATAAAGGAGGAGAGATCAAAAGTTTTCTTTGGATAGAAACATAAGAATTAGAAAAGGTCTATGTTCAAAGCATAACATTTCTTCCCAAACCAAAATGACTTTTAAGTGAAATTGACCTGTCTGATAGCTCTCTGGCCCTGGGTCAATGTTAATAATGTATAGAATCTTCATCAATGGATGCCACCCCACTGTAGTATTTGTATTTGTGTCTATGTGCAGTATACCGCTGCCTTCATTTTCACATTTCTGATCAAAATCCGTGGAAGGGAAGGTGCTGCTAGTGCTGGCCCTGCTGAGGTGCTGTTCCCACTGTAAGACACCAGCAATGCTCACTTGTGAGTTGACACTTACCCTCTCATGTCATAGTTTATTTCTCTGCTAGATGCCAGCTAAGAGTCATAATAAAGATGCGTTAGCAAGTTGGCCATGTGAGTAGAGATGATCATCTCAAGAAATCCACCTGATGATGACTCTTGTGCATCCCTTTGTTCCAGAGCCTCTGGTTGTTTTTTGGTTTTTTGGTTTGGTTTGGTTTGGTTTGGTTTGGTTTGATTTTTTTGTTTGTGTGTATGTGTGTTTTATGGATTTTTGTTTTGCTTTGTTTTTTGTTTGTTTGTTTTGTAAGCATCTTTTAGTTATCTGAGGGGACTCCAAATATCTGCTAAATAAAGGAACTAAGAAATTTCAGCACAAAAACCTCTATGTAAAGAACAATGTGTGTGTTTTTTGGTGTGATTGTGAATATGAACAGGTTTAGAACCAGTGGAGAGTTTAGCTAAAGTCTCACTTTAAAGCAGGAAGAAATATCAGAATGCATCACAGACCAAATCAAAAACAAATACTTTTTAATGTTTTTAACATGTACTTATTTGTCTGTATGAGTACACATGAGTGGCACCTGGAAACCCTACATGTATGTGTATGGGTGAGGTTAGACGGTGGCTCTAAACGATAGTTTTCTCCTTCTAGCATGTAGATCACAAGGACTGAACTCAGGTCATCAGACTTGGAGGCATGCCCCCTTACCCACTGAGTCATCCCACCAGCCCAAAAGAAACTTTTTTACATGGCGTGTATTTTGTTTTTCTATTAAATGTATTTAATAGTTGCAAACAAAGGGCATTTATTCTAAATTTCAAATGCATGTCCATGAATGCTCATGAGAGTTTTGGTTGTATAAAATAGATATGGCTTGGTAATTATTAAACTCTAACTAAAAGAGGTCATGTTCTAGTTTTGTCTGGTGATTCATAGATCATCAGATAAATGTGTCCCCAGTGAACCGTGCACCGTGATTCTGAAGCCAGCAATAAGCTGAACCAAAGTTCTTTCTCTGTGGAAGAGGAGGTGGGAAAAGCCTGACGATGAGGAAGAGAGCTGTGAAATGCTGTCTTCTGGTCAGAATGTGGCTACCACACTCATGAGCTCACAGTAGCTGATGTTACCCACACAAGGCCTGTACAAGGTCAAGCCAGTTGAAATTCCAGCAAGATCAAGAGAGGTGCTCTGCAGCCCCATCCTTACTGAGTAACTATTGGCAGCTGACAGCTGCTGGAGGAGGTAAGGGAGAACCATCCCTTTTTAGGGTGTGGCTACTGGTAGATTTCCCATCCTCCAGTGGAGAGCTGAACACCATGCACATATGGGTAATACTAATTCGACTTTGTGGGTTATCAAAAGTAAAAATTTTAAAGAGGCATTAAGCTGGGAGGAGGATGTGTTGGAAGAATAATGAGAAGAGAAACGGGAGAGGTGTGATCATATTTCATGGTATACATGTATTACTCTCTTATGAATATGGAAAATTATTTGTAAATAATAAAGTAAAGTATGATACTCTCTAAGATGAAGACCTTTTTCCACTCAGAGTTCATCTGGAAAGATGAGAAGAAGGGGTAGTGACCCCTGTGTCATGCAGTCAGTCTCTTTCTGAGTGACTCTTTGGCTCAGGATGAACAATTGGTGCACAGTAGAGTTAACACTGGGAGCACAAAAATACATTTAAGCCCTTGAAAATGGATTAATCAGACCTCCTTAAACATTTCACCATCTGGGCAAATAACAATCCTGCGGCCAAGACTGTTACCTAAAGAAAAACTGAATGTGTTACCGGAGACTGCAGGGCAACAGGTACAGGGATTTTGTGCCACTTAGAAAGTGTTATGATTGGCACGCTTCTGTGAAACTCTAAAACTACACTCTAATGGAAATGCTGGCTGTCATTCCCAAAGTACGTTGTGGGACCTCTGAGAACATTAGAATTAGAAGCCACTAAATGGAAGTATTCCTCCGTGGGGAATTTGGACGGTCAGGTGTTAGGTAACGCGGGATTTTGGCTGGTGTCTTAGATCTTTGTGTGGTGTCCTTTTTTCATAGATTCCTTCATTATTTGGGATCTGATGGAACCAGGGTTGACTTGAAGGATTCAACTTCAGCTCCAGGATGCAGCCACACTGACAAGAGACAAGCCTGGGGAGCCTTGATATATTACGGCTCCCAAAACAGTCAATCTACTAGGCCCACACATTAGAGTACAATGCTGTAATTCTGCCAGCAGACCAACTTCCGCCCCCTTAACCATGGGAGAAAAAAAAATAACATCCAACCATTTCCAACAAGTGGGTGAAACAAGCAGCCTTTTGGGTTCTGTGAGCTTCTAGAACCATTCTGGATGTTTTAGGTTTGGCCCTCCAGTACACACTCTGCCACAGGCCATTCTCCTCTTGAACTTTTAGACCCAAGTGTATTTTAAGATAAATTGGTCTCACGTGATTCTTATTTATTTAAACTGAACTCGTTGGTGATGTTTTGAAGGAGCAATCCAATGGCCAAGAGGCCTTTTGAGTCTGCTTCTGTCAAGCCTTTTGGTGCCTTTTTTCTTCAAAGCAGGAAGCTGCATTTAGACGATGACAACTAAAATGTAAGCCCTGGGGACTTACTTGGGTCTAGTTCCAAGTATAGTGCCTTGGAAACCAATGGGTTCAGGATACAAGGCAAAGCTCCTCAGCCTCTGTGTCATGAGGTGAGTAGAGCCCACGCTGTGCTGAGCCTGGGTCAACCGATCTAAATGCTCCATCAGATGAATGCTCCATCAGTGCTGGCTCTCAACATCTCTACTCTGTCCTGTTCTTAAGCCTCCTCACAGTCAGGGTGCCTGAATTGGAGGATGCCTCTAGCCTTGAGCTTTAGAAAGCCTAGCTGAAGGGATTTGTTCTTTTCTCCAAGCCTCCAAACTGAAGCCTCTGTGGCACTTGGGTAGGTGTTACGAATGTTACCTGAGCCTGCCGGAAGGCTCACTGTTGGACATGATTTAGAATGGACATGGTTTTAGTTTGGGGGAGTGAAGCAGAGCTATGCTGTGAAGTGAGGCACACTCTGTGGTCAAGAAAGGCTGGGGATGCTCACATCTATGTGGCTATGCTCTTTGCCTCTGCTGAAAACTCTAAGAGCCTATGGCTTTGGGGGTAGTATGCACTTTTAATCCCAGCCCAAGGAGGTAAATGAAATCAGATCTCTAAATTCAAGACCAACCTAGCCTACATAGTGAATTTGAAGCCAAGCAAGGCTACATAGTAAGATTCTGTCTCAAAAAACTAGTAAACAAAACACACACACACACACACACACACACAGAGAGAGAGAGAAAGAG
>JADRCD010191532.1:1081-22527 GCA_019843815.1 Montemys delectorum | reverse complement strand
AAAAAAAAAAAAAAAATAAGCATAGTGGACTTAAAATGTAAATAAAATGGCAAAAGTAAATAATATGAATATTGCATTACTTGAAGGCACTGTAATACTCATTATTAATTTGTTCCCAGATGCCCAGAAAATTCAAAGTACTCCATCTGCATTCACACTCCTTTTTGGTTTCAGAGCAGAACATACTTTCCAGTGGTAAACACTTCTTTGTGTCTTCAGACTTGTTCATCTCAGCGTCAGTGCTCCCCATCAAGATGAGAAACTGCAGAAGGCTCCTATTCTGGGCTCTTCTACACAGGGTTTCTTGTTGCTAGCAACACACAGGGGCACTGCAAAGCTCTTGGCAGTGTCCCTGGGAATCTGTTAACTAAATATGGATATCTTTCTCCTATGAGTAGAATTCTGTCAATAAATATATGTATGGTTTTAATTAGGGCCTGACTGTTAGGTCACTAATGAACAAAATTAATTTAGTCCATAAATTGGCTCTAACCTGTCATAGATAATCAACTAAATATGATATTATTCTCAGGAATGGTCTATGTTGATAAAAATAACTGCTAATTGAAACTTCCAGCAAGTTGCTTCATCCACACTTTTCACAATAACAAGTGTTACTTTTTGGTTACCCTTGTAGACTCAGTTTAACTAAAATAAAAAGTATTATACAATCTTCTTGTAAAATAATAAGAATTTGATAGTTCAAAAGATTCCAGTAACATAGAAATTCTCATAGAATATCTAGTATTAATTGTATCATGATTCTCAAAAACATATATGAGGGTTTTCTAATAGTTTTTTAATCAAGATCTCACTCTTGGCAAATAGTCTAACTGCAAGTCTTCACCTCTCCCTTCTCTCTTCCATATCCCAGGCCCCAGTGTCATCCCCAGCTCTTTAGCAGACTACCTGCTGGTGTCTTCCCCTGCTCTCGGCCCCATCTCCAGAGGAGCACCCCGATCTTCCACTACAATCTTGTCCCTAGATCATCCCACTGTCCCAACCCCAAGTGCCAGAAGACATGGTAGCCAAGCTTTCTAGAGAAGCAAGTCAGTCAGCTGGGCAGGTAGGTAAGCTCCAGATTGTCTCTCTCCCTTCCATCTTCCACATCCAATCCCCTGTCTCATCCCCTGCTCTGTGACAGATTACCTGTTGTGGCATCTTCTTACTATCTGCCCACATTCCTAGTGGACTAAGCAGATCCTGGCAGAACATGCTTCCTTCCCTCTTGTGTACTTTTACCCTGACCAAGTTACCCACAGCCCATCCCATTTCTTTCAGCTCCCAATACCTTGGAATCCTCTTTGGCTATGCCCAACAGGATCACAGAAGAATTTATTACCAGGCAACACACAACACACCACAACCTCCTAAAAGTCAGAGATGGCAGCAAAAACCAAGGAACAAAACACTTGCCCTAAAAAGCACTTAGAATCACAGTGTTTACAAACACAAATGCCTAGATTCCAGTATAAAAATACAATCAATAACAGCCAGGACATTTTGTCTCCAAAAAACCCCCACAACCTTACTACAGGAAGTCTTGAGAATTGCAACATAGCTGAAGGAAAGAAAATTTCCTTAAAATAACCTGTATGAATATCATAAAGTGGAAACAAGTAAAATCCCTTAAAGAAATCTATGAAAACACAAAGAAATAGTAAATGGGAAATGAATAAAAAGAGTTTAAGACCTGCAAATAAATATAATTTGGTAAAGAAAACCAAACTGACAGACTTCTGAATTCAAAGAGGAATCTCAGAAGCAAGATTCACCCATAGAGTACAAGATGTAAGACAGGATCTCAAATATTGTGGACACAATAGGAAATGTGGCAGATAAATCAAAGAAAGTATCAAATCTTAAAAAAAAATCCTGATGCAAAACATCCACTAAATTTGGGACACTATGAAGAGACAAAACCTAAGAATAATTGGATTGAAGGAGAATAAACCAAGATTAAAGGCACAGTAAATATTTTTAACAAGTTATAAAAAAAAATCCCTAGTCTAAGGAAGGAAGTACCTATCAAGGTACATGAAGCATACAGAAGGCCTAATAGATCGGAACTGAAAAGAAAGCTCTCCCTGGCATATAATAATTAAAATACTAAATGTACAGAACAAAGAAAGAATATTAAAAGAGGCAGGTGTGGATTAAGTAACATATAAAGACAGACTATTTTGATTGAAACTTGACTTCAATGGAGACTCTGAAGCCCAGAAGGGCCTGGACAGATGTTTGACAGACCACAAATGCCAGCCTAGACTAAGATATCCAGCAAAACTTTAAATCACAGTATTTCTCCAAAATAAAACTTTCTATAATGAAACTAAATTTAAGCAATATGTATCTAAAATTCCAGCCCTATAGAAGGAAAATTCCAACTTAAAGAAGTTAACTATAACCATGAAAACAAGGGGAATAAATAATCTTAGACCACCAAGAGCAAAAGAGGGGAACCCACACACTCATACACACCACTACCACCACCACCACTGCTGCCACCTGTCACCACAAACAACAACAAAATAAGAAAAATCAACAAATAATGTTCATTGGATTTCTCAACATCAGCTTTCTCAATTTTCAATAAAAAGACACAGATTAACAGACTAGATTACAAAACAGGATTCATCCTTCTGCTGCATCCAAGAAACACACCATAGCATCAAGGATATATAACACTTCAGGGCTTAAGGAAGGAAAAAAAATAATCCAAACAAATGAACCTAAAGACTTGTGTATCTATTTGAATATCTGAAAATATAAGCCAAACCAAAATTTATCAGAAGAGATAGGGAGGCTTGCTACATATTCATCTAAGGGAAAATCCACTAAGAGGACACTGCAATTCTTAACATCTACGCCCCAAAACCAAGGGCACCCATGTACATGTCACTCAAACACAAAAGAATCTATTTTCTTCTCAGTACATCATGAAACTTTCTCCAAAATACCCAGCACAAAGCAATTTTCAACAGATACAAGAAAATTGAAATAACACTTGAAACTAAAAAGAAAATGTAAATAACTTGATCCTACCTGAGCACCTCAGTTTGATGTATCTCAACATCAGAAATAGCAGAAAGCTTACAAGCTCATAGAAACTGAACAACTCATTACTGAATTCTAAAAAGGTGTCAAGATAGAAATTAAGGAAGAAATTATAGACTTTCTAGAAAGTAATGAAAATTAATACACAATATACTTATACTTATGGGTTACCATGAGGCCAGTTCTAGGAAGCAAATCCACAGACCTAAGTGCCAAAATATAAAAAATTGAACAAGTTTTCATATTAGTAACTTAACAACACACATGAAAGTTGTAGAACAAAAAGAAAATTATACCCAAAGTGAGTAGGAGCAAGAAATAGCCAAACTGAGATTCACAATCAATAAAATAGAAAAAAATGGAATCAGTGAAACAGAGTCATTTCTTTTTCAGAGAGCATGCATGAGACAGACCTAGGCCCTTCTCACACAAGTAACAGATGTGCAGCTGGGTCTTGATTTAGGGTTCCTAACAGCAGAAGCAGGGGCTGTTTCTGACTCTGATGTCTGCTACAGGATCCCTTTCTTCTAATTGGGCTGCCTTGTCTAGCCTCATTTGAGGAAGATGTGCTTAGTCTTATTGCAACTTGATATGCCAAGGCCAGTTGATAGCCATGGGAGGACTCCCCTTTTCTGAGAAAAAAGGATGAGGGGGCAAGGAGAAAGGAAGAAAAGAAGAGAGAAGAGGGGGGATTGAGGGGAGAGAAGAGAGGGGAAGATATGATCAGAATGAAAAGTAAATAACTAACTTAATAATTTAAAGAGAGTTGTTTGTTTGTTTTTTTTAAGAAAAGCAATAAAATTGATAAACATTTATCCAGGATTGGGTTATATCTAATTGAGTTGTAGACCAATAGCATCCCATGAGTATCCCCAAGCAACCCAGGCTGCGGCCAAGACAATAGGTTGCTTTCCACATACTGATTTGAGCTGTCATTCCTGAAGACAACACCTGAAAAGTCATTTAATATGGTGAAGTCGCTGAGGTGGTACCTACACAAAGCCCTCACCCTACATGACAGCATCTTTGATACAGGAAGATACTCTGCATGCTGCCAGAAGACAAACATAAACACAAGCCCAGCCACAGACCCTTTGATCACAATGGTGGCTTGCCTACAAGAAGACATACTAGTCCAAGAGCAGCCCAAAGTTTGTGGGAGTAATCAATCAACAGCTAATTTGATTTAATAAAGACTCACTCTACTAGACACTACTTAGGTAATCAAAAAACCTGAGAGTAGATAGATCAGGGACTTTGAATAAAGCCAAATACTACTGTTTGTTTTAAGTAACAACAAAACAATTCCTAATAACATTCTGCTACACTCTTAGTTCAGTATCTTGCTCAGGCATCATCACACAAGCTTCCTCCTGCAGCAGATGAAACAAAACAAAACAACAACAATAAAAACAGAGACCCACAGCCAGAAAATATGCAGAGTAAGTGACCTTGGAACAGTCATCCCTAAATGTGATGTTATGTCTCCATTATGCCTTGGGGAAGAGGAGGAGGAAAGACTATGAGAGCCAGAATAGATGGAGGACATCAGGAAAACTTAAACTTCTAAGCCCAATGGGACCAATGTACCTGGCAGAGACTGAGGCATCACACACAGGGCCTGCATAGCTCTGAGTTAGACCTAGCGGGGTCCTAGATCTGAAAGGGGAAGTGGGTCTTCATTGCTAACCCAGAAGCAATCTCTGATTAGTAACTGCTTGCAAATAAAAATTTAGTTTCATCCCAGGGATACCCACTTGGCAAACTACTCTTAAGGGTAGGTCACATGCCCACCAGTAGATGGCCAACAGAAAACAAACTCAACTCAAGCAAATTTGGAGGTTCCTTGTCTCATAATGAAGTGTCAGAGCTTTTCCTTTTAAAAATGTATCATTTATTTTTATTGCATTGTATTTTTTCCTCATTTTTGCCCTAAGGTCCTTTGTGTTTTTATAGGATTCCTTAGTGTGTGAACAAGTGAGTCTTTGTGTCTATATCTGTTTCTTGAACTTTTCCTTGGCTCTATTCCTTCTGTTTGTTTTTCTTATTCTGTTGTGTCTGATGTGATTTGATTTTTTTTCCTTAGAACATTGTTGGTTTTCTAATGAGAAACAGAAATGAAGTGGATTTGGATAAGAGAGGATCTGTAAGGGAGAACTGGGAGTAGGAGAAAGGCAAACTGTAATCAACAAATATTGTATGGTTAAAAAAATAATCTATATTCAATAAAGTGGAAAAAGAAAAACTTCTTAGAATCACATACATTCTTGAAATGAACCTAATGAATTTCAGTTAATTTGATTTAAAATTGAAACAATAAACAGTTATTCCTGGAGTTGATAAGGATTAGTAAATCAAGATTACTTGTATAATTACCTTGCAGTGATTTTGTAGTTTGACTTAATGGATGTCCTATGGTAGAAGCTGTTATTGTTATTTTGCTAAATGTTCATTTTGTCACACTGCCTTCTCAATATTATATTTATAACCTTATACATCAGCTGCTCTCAACAAAAATGGATAATTTATAATATAATTATAACTTAAATATGTTCCTCCTCCAAATAACCTCTAGTTTCAACCCAATTGATCTCAAGTTTCAACTCTCCTCTATTTCTTCGACTAAACTATAAAACTGCAAAATTTATACTAAGTGGAAATAAACTGAACTATCCTGTCTTGAAATATAACAACAAAGGTGAAGACTTATGTGACTCAATTTCAGAGCTCAATAGCAACCTACAATTGTCAATACAGCTTAATATTGGCATAAAAATAGGTAATTATATCAAGTAAGCAGAGAATAATCCACAAATAAACCTGTACACAGCTAATAGATTTTTGAAGGTAATAAAATAGAGTCCTTTTTAGGAAAAATGTTCTTTGGATACTGGTTAAGTAGTCAAAATATTAAACTTTTACTATTTTACAATTATATTATATATCTTTTTATTATATATTATATTTTTACAAATATATTATGTATAAATATATGTGTATTAAGATCAGTCATAGACCAAATTAGAAAGGCTGGAATCATCAATCTTTAAAAACCTTTCAAGCTCATGACTTTAGGTTTATGTGTAAGGTTGTAACCCTAAAATGAATATGCTGAAGTCCCCAACTCCAGAAACTGTGAATGTTACTATGTTTGACCATACCATCTGTTCAGAATTAATTAGTCAAGCAAAATGAGGTCATCTTGTAATACTGTGAGCTCAAGTCCAGTATGACTAGGCCTTTATGACAAGATAGACATACAGAGGGGGGAATGAAGATGAAATCAGGAATGTTAGTAGAATGTGGTCTGACCACCATTAGAAGCCAGGAGAGTGACAGCAAACAGGATGCCTTTCAGAACCTCCAGATCATAGTCCCGATAGCAGGCTTTAAAACTTAGTTTGCAAAACTGTAAGGGAATAAAATTAATTATGTTTATACATACATCATACATACATACATACATACATACATACATACATACATACATGTGTGTGCATGCATTCCAGAACTAGAGAACTCCTCAGAGTTGAGCAGGTGCACTATAAAATTAAATTGACAAAATTGATCATGTGGTAAGATGGTCAACATCATGGCTCATCAGTGCATGAAATCGAAGCCACAGTGAGGTGCTTTACACCCACTAGAGTTGGTGGTATCAGATGATGGTGATGGTGGAACTCCCTGCACCTCTCATGCCTCTACTGACACAGAAAGGTAGGAAGGAGACAGCCCATGCCCATGGCATGTTTCAATACCTCTCTGGGAGATCTGAAGCCATGTAGAATACTGAATCCTTTACATGTGATGTTCATTTGTTTATTTGTTTCCTATAGAATCCAGTGACAAAGTATAATTTTACAAATTAGGCACAATAAAATTTTCCCAGCTAATTATAAAATGGAATGTTGATGATGTATGCCCTCTCCCAGAATACCACATTGCTCTGCAGAGCTTTGAAACACGGGTGGGTGATTAATATCTGTTATTGAGAATTTTTTGTTTGTCTTTTTTGAGACAAGGTTTCTCTGCATAGCTCTTGCTGTCCTGGAACTCACTCAAGCACTTGGCAACTTGTCTATGATACATCTAAAGTTTTGCCGTCACATCTCCTGAATTCTGGGGTCACTGTCAAGAAAAGCACAAAGACTTTCTTAAACGTAAGCACTGCAATACAGAAGTGACTCATAGGTGGGTAGTGTGTGCAGCACAGAATGCTGGACAAAGGGATGATTCACATTCCAGGCAGTACGGAGCAGAATGACCTGAGATTTCATCACACTGAGCAGAATGTCGTGCAATGTAAACCTTAGAAATTGTTTATTTCCACTTAATAGTTTCTAGATGGAGAATAAATGTCACGAGAGGTGGAAGACTCATATAATATTTTGGAAAATATAGTAGATTAAAAAAAAACAAACATAGGCTCTTAGATGGAGTAATTTTGCCTCAAGAGAAATGAAAACTGTATATTATCAAAAAGTAGCTTACTGGCCAAAGAAGTCTTAGACACAATTGTTAGAACCTCTGCAACTTTACCATACAGGCTGAGTCCCATAAGCAGTGACTAACTGATTTCTACAAAATACTCAAGGATAACAGCTTTGAGACCAAGATGTTAACAGAGTCATTTCTTCTGAGGACATCTGCCCTAAAACTGAGGATGTCTGTCCTCTCCCCCTGTGTTCACACAGTGTTGCCTCCCAACAGTGTGTGTGTGTGTGTGTGTGTGTGTGTGTGTGTGTGTGTGTGTGTGTGCATGCACTCGCATGCATGTATGCATGTGTTCCTGTGTGGACAAATATTTTCCTTTGAAAACAAAAATACTCAATATAAAATTAGGGCCAATATGAAATATTTTATTTTCACTTTCATTTTTAAAGATTTTTTTCTCTAATAAATATACTTATATCTTAAGGTATTAAGTGATGGGACTCCAGTTATTCAATCCATACCATAATCTAATTGACCACTGAGCTTTATTATAATGATTAAATTCTGTGTGTCAGTTTGACTGGGTTATGATGCCCAGGCATTTGTTGAAACATTAAGTTAGATATTACTGTGGAAGCCCTCTAGTTTAAGTGAATTTACAATTGAGTTTTAGTGAAGTAGACTATACTCTACAATATGTGGCTTTCATTCATTCAGTAGGGGACTTGCAAGAAAAATCTAAGGACTCCCAGGTAAGGCATAATTTCTCTGATGACTATCACAAAGAAATAATCTCTGAGTTCACAGTTCTCCTGATTTACAGCAGCCTAGACTTTAACCTGAACTTCCCATGTATGGCAGGGCCCTATGGATGTCAGCATTTTCAGCCCCTCAACCATGAGTCCCTTTGAAGAAAGCTTGAAAACTCAACCCTATCTATTCTTTTTCTTTGAAAAACAATCTGAATGTTATGGCAATACCATGAAAAGTATTCAGTTACCAGAAAGACAGAATAATCCTAAACAAACATGAATAAATCTGAGTTTCTATATTGAGTAGAAAAGAAATGTCAGACAGGAAAATGCATATTCTATCCCTCAGTTTCCTTCAGGTCCTAGTCCAGGCAGAATATGCCTGCAATGATAGAGACAAGAAGATTGGTGTCACCTGCAGTGGATGAGTGAGGATGAATATACACTGGAAATGGACAAGAGAGAAAGAACTTTCTGAAGAATTCTCAGACTGTGTTATACCTGGTTTGGACTGGTAGTTAGTTACATGAGGGTGTACCTTTGTCCATACTCAGAGAAATGAACAGTGCTTATGTAAGCATTTCATACTTTGAAAATAGTGTATTCTCTAAAAGATTATGAAAAATCACATGTGCCTACAATTTTACACTACATAAGTATTTAACTTTTAAAATATGATTGCTTTATCAAATAAGTGTTTTCCTGTATTTCATGATTGATTTAATATCAGCTCTTACTTCCACTTAGGATTTTCATTCCTTGTCCTGATTGAACTGATTAACCAGTAGAGGGCACTCTTCATTCATACGCATTCATAACCATGGTGATAAATTCGCCACCAACACCCCTAGCAGTAAATAGTGAAGTTATAGTTACAAATAATTTTTTAACTAGTGATTTTAGATAAAATTTAGCATACTCAGGATAGCTATATGATAATTCAGTTGAACTACAAAATCCTCATAGACTAAGGCCCTGTGTCTCTAAAAATATTTAAGATTTACTGCATATACATATTTGTCAATTGCTTTTGTAAAGGAGTACGTTTTTTCCCCCCTTTGGTTTTGTTGGTTTGGTTTGCTGGAAAATGTCAATTCTATCTACTCCCAGAGATATCCAATACCACACTACTAAGTAATCCATAACTTAATTTGTTGTGATCGTTCCTGGGTAAAAATGACAGTATTTATTTTAAAATATTGAATGTGTGTGTGTGTGTGTGTGTGTGTGTGTGTGTGTGTGTGTGTGAAATAGCGATGATAAACAAGTATAATAAAAAAACAGAAATAGGCAAATGAAGGACAGATGGAGAAAGAGTATGTTGTAGAAATTGCAAGTACATAAGACATAAATTTAACAAGATTCTGAAGGTTCTGAAGGCTGAACAGATGCTCAGCAGTTGAGAGTACTTCCTGAATGGGTTTCCAGCTCCCATGTCAGGTACTCAAAAACACCCATGACTCCAGCTCCAGGGTATCTTATACTCTTTTCTGGCCTCAAGAGCCATCTGCATAGATATGCCAAACACACACACATGCACATACACACACATACACATGAAACACACACATGCACATGAACACACACACATGCACACATCCAAATAAAAATGAGTCTTCTGCTCCCGTGAAGACACCATATCTTGACTCATCCTAGAGAACCTATTGTACTCAGAGCGGTTGGTAAGAACCCTTGCCCCAGAGTCACAGAGCTACTACTGAAAGTCTGGTAGACTCAGGACCCATTACTCATCAAACTCCCTCCTGAATATGACTCCCCATCCACCCTTTCTGCCCCCATCTGCCAGTTCCTTTCTGCTGGGGCAGACACAAAGCTCGTCTGCTCTCAGGAAGACACCATATCCTGACCCATCCTAGAAGTCCCATTGTAATCGGAGCAGTTGAAGATCAGCAGCACTCAGAGCAGTTGGACAGCAGCTTAACTGCCCACTGAAGACCCAACAGTCCAAAGGCCTCCCAGGAGATCTATTGGAGCCAAGGCAACAAATCAGCAGCTTCTCTGCCCCTGTGAAGAGCCCCCAGTTGGAAAGCCCCACAGGTTGTCTGACACAGTGAAAGCTGTGCCTACCAGGAGACCTGAAGCAACCCAGGGACAAAAGAAGGAGACTCTAAACAGTCACCCAGACCAACAAAAACCAGGGATAACCAAATGGCTAGAGGCAAGCACAAGACAATAAGCAGCAGAAGCCAATATACATGAGTATCATCAGAACCTAGTTCTCCCACCACAGCAAGCTCTGAATACACCAACACATCTGAAAATTGGGAATCTGTCCTAAAATCCTATCTCATGAAGATAAGAGTCCTTTAAAGAGGATATCAATAACTCACTGAAAGAAATACAGGAAAACACATGTAAACAAGCGAAGGAATTAAATAAAGTGATCTAAGACCTAAAAATGGAAGTACGAACAATAAAGAAAACACAAATGGGTACAAACCTGGAAATGGAAAACCTAGAAAAGAGGTCAGTAAATACAAATGTATCACCTACAGAATATAAGAGATAGAAGAGAGAATCTTAGTAGTAGAAGATACCTTAGAAGAGATTGGCACAACTGTCAAAGAAATTTCAAAACATAAAAAAACTCCTAACTCAAAGCATCCAGGAAGTACAGGACACAATGAAAAGACCAAATCTAAGAATAATTAGAATAGAGGAGAACAAAGATTCCCATATCAAAGGACTTGAAAATGTGTTCAACAAAATCACAGAAGAAAACTTCCCTAACCTAAAGAAAGAGATGGACATAAAGGTACAAGAAACCTATAGAACACCAAATAAATGAGACTAGAAAAGAAAATCCTCTTGTCACATAATAATCAAAACACTAAATGCACAGAAGAAAAAATCTTAAAGCTGCAAAGGAAAAGGGCCAAGTAACACAAAGATAGACCTATTAGAATTACTCCAGAGTTCACAAAAGAGACTATAAAAGCCAGAAGAGCGTGGTCAGAGACCATGCAGACTCTAAGAGAACACAAATGGCAGCCCAGGCTGCTATACCCAGCAAAACTCTCAATCAACATAGATGGATAAACAAAATATTCCAGGACAAAACCAAATTCAAACACTATCTATCTACTAATCCAGCCCTACAGAGGATCCTAGAAAAAAAACCTCCAACACAAGAAAGGTACCCACACAAAAGAAAGGACAAGATATTAAGCATCTCACAACAAAGCCAAAAGGAAAGAGCCACAAGCACATAAAGCTAACTACAAAAGCAAACATATCAGGAACCAAAAATCATCTGTCTTTAATATCTCTCAATATTAATGGACTCAACTCACCTATAAAAAGACATAAGCTAAAAGACTGGAAATGCAAATAGTATCCAGCATTTTGCTGCATACAAGAAATGCACCTCAATAATAAAGACAGGCACTACCTCAGAGTAAAAGGAAGGAAAAATGTCTTCTAAGCAAATGGCTCCAGGAAACAAGCAGGAGTTGCCATCCTAATATCCAATAAAATAGACTTTCAACCAAAAGTTATCAAATGTGATAAAGAATGATACTTCATATTCCTCAAGGGGAAAATCCACCAAGAGAAAATCTCAATTTTGAACATTTATGCCCCAAATGCAAGAACAACTACATTCATAAAAGAAACTTCATGGCCAGGTGGTGGTGGCACACTCCTTTAATCCCAGCACTTGAGAGGCAGAAGCAGATGGATTTCTGAGTTCGAGGCCAGCCTGGTCTACAGAGTAAGTTCCAGGACAGCCAGGGCTGTACAGAGAAACCCTATCTCAAAAATCAAACAAACCACAAATGACACACAAACCACAAGAAACCTAAGAAGAAGGAAGACCAAAAGGTGGACATTTCATCCCTTCTTAAAAAGGAGAATCAAATACCCACAGAAGGAGTGGCAGAGATTAACTATGGAGCAGAGACTGAAGGAAGGACAAGCATATAGTTATTTCCTGAGAGGCTCTGACAATACCTGACTAATACAGATGTAGAGGCTCACAGCCGTTGAACTGAGTACACTGTCCCCAATGAAGGAGTTAGAGAAAGGTTCTACGGAGCTAAAGGGTTTGCAGCCCCTTAGGATGAACAACAATTTCTAACTAGTACCCTCAGAGCTCCCAGGGACCCAACCACCAATCAAAGACTATACAGGGTGGGACTGAATGTTCTGGCAGCATGTGTGTAGTAGAGGATTGAATATTCGATCATCAATTGGAGGAAAGGACCTCGGCCTTGTGAAGGTTTTGTGCCCCAGTGTAGGGGAATGCCAGGGCCAATAAGTGGGAGAAGGTGGGGTGGCAGGCATCGGGAGGGGGGAGACAAAAGGGGTTTGTTCTTGTTGTTTTTGTTTGTTTGTTTGTTTTTTGGAGGGGAACCTGGGAAAGGAAAAATTTACATGTAAATAAAAAATATCTAATATAAAAAAAATAATAAAAAAATCAAAATAAATAAATTAATTAATTAATTAAAAAAAAAGAAAGAGAGAAACTTCACTAAAACTCAAAACACACATTGAAACCCACACAACAATAATGGGAGACTTCAACACCCCACTCTTACCAATGGACAGGTCATTGAAACAGACACTAAACAGAGACACAGTGAAACTAAGAGAGGTTATGAATCAAATGGGTTTAACAGATATCTACAGACTATTTCACCCTAAAACAAAAGAGTACTCTTTCTTCTCAGCACCTCATGGTACCTTCTCCAAAATCAACCATATAATTAGTCATAAAACAACCCTCCACAGATACAAGAATATTGAAATAATCCCATGTATCCTATCACATCACCATGGCTTAAGACTGGTCTTTAATAACAGTAAAAACTTCAGAAAGCCCACATACACATGGAAATTGAACAACTCTTTACTCAATGACATCTTGGTCAGGGGAGAAATAAAAAAAGGAATTAAAGATGTCCTGGAATGAAAATATTGACACATAATACCCAAACTTATGGGACACAATGAAAGCAGTGCTAAGATGAAAGTTCATAGCACTAAGTGTCCTGCTAAAGAAACTGGAGAGATCTTATACTAACAACTTAACAGCACACCTGAGAACAATAGAACACAAAGAAGCAAACTCACCCAAGGTAATTAGAAACCCAGAATAGTCAAACTCAGGGCTGATAGCAACCAAATAGAAACAAACAAACAAAAAAATTACAAAGAATCAACAAAACCAAAAGCTGGTTCTTTGAAAGAATCAACAAGATAGATAACAAGATAGATAAACCCCTAGGGAAACTATAAAAGGGCCAAGATGCAGTGTCCAAATTAATAAAATCAGAAATGAAAAGGGAAACATAACAACAGAAAGGAAGGATATTGAAAAAAATCATCAGATACTACAATAAAAGTCTATACTCAACAAAACTGGAAAATCTAGATGAAACTGATGGTTTTCTAGACAGATGCCACATATCAAAGTTAAATAAAGAGTAAGTAAGCTATCTAAATAAGCCCATACCAGACAAGGAAATAGAAGTCATTAAAAATCTCCCAACCCAAAATGCCCAGGGCCAGATGCATTTAGTGCAGAATTCTACTAGACCTTCAAAGAAGACCTGATACCAATTTTCCTCAAACTATTCCATAAGATAGAAACAGAAAGAACACTGTCTAACTCATTCTATGAAGCCACAATCACTCTGATATCTAAACTACACAAGAACCCAACCAAAAAAGAGAACTTACGAATATCGATGCAAAAATACTCAATAAAATTCTTGCAAACAGAATCCAAGAATTCATCAAAATCATCATTCTCCACAATCAAGTAGGCTTCTTCCCAGGAATGCAAGGTTAGTTTAATATTGAAAAACCCATTAACATAATTTACTATACAAACAAACTCAAAGAAAAAATCACATGATAATCTCCTTAGATGAAGAAAAAAGCATTTGACAAAATACAACATCCCTTCATGTTTATTGTATTGGAGAGATCAGGAATTCAAGGCCCATACCTAAACATAATAAAAGCAATCTACTGCAAACCAACAGTCAATGTCAAATTAAATGGAGACATACTTGAAGTACTCCCACTGAAATCAGAAGAAAGACAAGAATGCTCACTCTCCCCATATCTATTAAATATAGTACTCGAAGTGATAGCTAGAGCAACAAGACAACAAAAAGAGATCAAGGGGATACCAATTGGCAAAGAAGAAATAAAAGTATCACTATTTGAAGATGATGTGGTAGTATACATAATCAACCCCAAAAACTCTACCAGGGAATTTTTCCATCACAACTTCAGCAAAGTGGCCGGATATAAAATCAATCTAAATAGCTCCTTCATTGGGGACCCTGTACTCAGTTCAATGGATGGCTGTGAGCCTCTACTTCTGTATTAGTCGGGGACAAACAACAATATGAACTAACTAGTACCCTCAGAGCTCCCAGGGACTAAACCACCAACCAAGGAGTACACATGGTGGGACTGATTGCTCCTGCAGCATGTGTATAGTAGAGGATGGCCAAGTTGGTCATCAACGGGAGGAGAGGCCCTTGGCCCAGTGAAGGTTCTATATCCCAGTGTAGAGGAATGCCAGGGTCAGTAAGTGGGAGAGGGTAGGGTAGTGAGCAGGGGGTGGGGGAGGGAACAGAGGTTTGTTCTTATTGTTGTTTTTTGTTTTTTGTTTTTGGAGGATAAACTGGGAAAGGAGAAATCATATGACATGTAAATAAAGAAAATATCTAATTTAAAAAAATAGACAAAAAAAAATCCAAATAGAATAGTAGCCTCCCTTTATACAAATGATAAACAGGCTGAGAAAGAAATTAGGGAAACAACTCCCTTCACAATAGCCACAAATAATATAAAATATCCTGAGGTAACACTAAACAAACAAGTGAAAGATCTATATGACAATAACTTCAAGTCTCTTAAGAAAGAAATCAAAGAAGATCTCAGAAAATGGAGAGCTCTCCCATGCCCATGGATTGGCAGAATTAACATAGTAAAAGTGGCCATCCTACCAAAGGCAATCTACAGATTCAATGCAATCCCCATCAAAATCCCAACACAATTCTTCAAAAACGTGGAAAGAACAATTCTCAAATTCATCTGGAAAGACAAAAAGAAACAGAAGAGCGAAAACAGTTCTTAACAATAAAAAATTGGCTGGGGGAATCACCATCATCCCTGACCTCAAGCTTTACTACGGAGCAATAGTGCTAAAAACTGCATGGTATTGGTACAGAGACAAGCATGTTGACCAATAGAATAGAATTGAAGACCCTGAAATAAAACCACACACTTACAGGCACTTGATCTTTGACAAAGATGCCAAAAATATACAATGGGAAAAAGAAAGCATCTTCAATAAATGGCGCTGCTCTAACTGGTTGTCTGTATGTAGAGAAATGAAAATAGACCCATATTTGTCACCTTGCACAAAGCTCAAGTCCGAGTGGATCAAGAACCTCAACATAAAACCAGATACACTGAATCTAATAGAAGAGAAAGTGGGAAAGAGCCTTGAACTCACTGGCACAGGGGGAAATTTTCTAAAGAAAACTCCAACAGCTCATGCTCTAAGATCAAGAATTGATAAATGAGACCTCATGAAACTGGAAAGCTTCTGTAAGGCAACGGACATAGTCAGTAAGACAAATCAGCAACCTACAGATTGGGAAAAAAAATCTTCACTAATCCCACATCCAATAGAGGGCCAATATCCAAATTATATAAAGAACTCAAGAAGCTAACCACCAAAAAAACCCAAACAACTCAAGCAAAAATTGGAGTATAGAACTAAACTGAGATTTCACAACTGAGGAATCTCAAATGGCTGAGAAGCACCTAAAGAAATGTTCAAAGTTCTCATTGATCAGAGAAAATGCAAGTCAAAACAATCCTGAGATTCCACCTTACACCAATCAGAACAGCTAAGATCAAATCCTCAGGTGACAGCACATGTTGGAGAGGATGTAGAGAAAGAAGAACACTCCTTCATTGCTGGTGAGATTGCAAACTGTTAACAACCACTCTGGAAATCAATCTGGAGGTTCCTCAGAAAATTGGAAATAGATATACCTGAAGACCCAGAAATACCACTCTTGGGAACATACCCAAAAGATGCCCCACCATTCCACAGGGACATGTGTTCCACTATGTTCATAACAGCCTTACTGGTGATAACCAGAAGCTAGAAACAACCCAGATGTCCCACAACTGAAGAATATATACAGAAAATGTACTTCATTTACACAATGGAATACTACTCAGATATTAAGAACAAGGATATCCTGAGTTTTGCAGGCAAATGGATGGAACTAGAAAATATCATTCTGAGTGAGGTAACTTAGACCCAAAAGAACAGGCATGGTATATACTCACTAATAAGTGGATATTAGCAAAAAAAAAAAAAAAAAAAAAAAAAAAAGGACAGAATACCCAAGACACAATCCACAGAACTCAAAAAGGTCAACAGGCTGAAGAGCCCAAGTGATGGTGCCTCAGTTCCACTTGGGAGGGAGAAGAAAGCAAACACAAGTGGGGAGGGAGGGAGGGAGGGACCTGGAGGGAAAGTGGACAGGGAGGGGAGGAAGTGGGGGGGAAAAGGGAACCTGATCTGGTACTGAGTGAGGGGAAAAGACTAAAGCTCTGAGGGCCAGCAAAAAGAATGGAAACAGGCAACCTCAGGAGGTGGGAGGTTGGGGGACCCTGCAGAATGCACCAGAGACCTGGGAGGTGAGAGACTCTCAGGACTCAAAGAGAGGGACCTTAGATGAAATGCCCAACAGTAGGAAGAGGAAACTTATAGAGCCCACCTCCAGCAGGAAGACAGGGCATCAAATTGGGGGGCGGGGCATCCCACAGTCACAACTCTGACCCATAATTGTTCCTGTCTGAAAGAATTACAGGAATGGAAATGATGAGCAGCCTGAAGAAAAGAAGGTCCAGTGACAGGCCCAAATTGGGATCCAGCTCAAGGGGAGGTTCTGAGGCCTGACAGTATTACTGAGATGCTAGATGCTGCTGTTTTCATGGTATTTTCCTACTGAGAAACAGGCAACTCTATTGCTGCTGTTGTTACAATAAAGTCAATGTTTATTTTAGCTTAAAAGCAATTTTAAAATGTTAAAGTCATTTATACATTCATCAATTATCTGACTGCCTTATCTCTTGTTGCATAAAGATGTTTACATAATTATGTATCATGTGAAGACAGATAATAAATAAAGCATGATTGAGATTGTAGTGAGTCCTAAGGTTAAATATATAAAGGAGATGGAAAATATAGATGGGGAGTGGAGACAATAATTCTAAAATAGATTGCCAGAGAAAGGCCGAAGGAAAATACTTGAGCACAACCTGAGGCATGAGAAAGGAGCTATCACATGTAGAGTGAGAGATGTGCAGCTAGGAGGAACAAGGACCTTAGAGACCATGGAAAGCGATATTCAATGTGCATAACAAAGAGCCACCAGAGAGACAAAGTTACAATGGAAAGAAAAGGCACAGGGTGTTGCATGTCATTGTGATGGTCTTGTATTTATTTTTATTAAGAGAAAAATCAAACAATTGTTATCAGAAAGAAGAAATTGGCAAGTTATTGTTGAATTATTCAAGAACATGGCACAGCATTAATGGTGAAGTAGAGGATACATAGGCAAGAGATGGTGGTGGTGTGGTTGACAGCTAGGAATGACAGAGAGATAATGGTGGCATGGTACACTGGTACATTTGAAAGAAGTAAGAGGTGCATGGTTGGTACTAGGGAAAATAGTTATCCCTGGCATCTATTTGTATTTATGGCCTACCAATTACCAGGAAGTACTTTGCATTTGCATGTCTTCTCCAGTTTGAGTCCCACCACAAATTCATGATCATTGATGTTATTATCCTATTTCCTTGAGATGTAAACCAACAAAGACTGTCTTGATTGAGTTGTTCAGAGACCATAGCTTGGATCAATTATGACTTGACTTTTATTAAAATTCAAATTCCAAACCAATATTCTGTTCTGATTCCCAATGAAGGCAAGAACAGGAAGATGTTCTCCATGGGAAACTTTATACAAGGGACATTAGATGGTTTGGTGTGTCCAAGAAAAGAAATGATCTTGAGCTACAGAAACAGAAAAAAAATAGAGGCTGGATACCAAAGAGGTATTTAACATAACAATAGGAGAAAATGTAATTAAGGATTATTATGGCCACTGAATACAAAAGCAACAGAGACATGGCAAACTGAAAAGGAAAAAATGTGTTATTTCATACATGAGAAAATTAGAGTCTGTAAAAGAAAAATTGGAAGTAAAATAACAAGTTTCAGTAATATTTCCCAGGAGATTGTTTTCTTTTGCTTTTTTTCAAAAATCCAGTAAAGAAGTTGGGTTTGTTCTATGTATGTATGAGTTTCGGCCATGTTATGAATTACTTGTGTGGATTTAGGACCTTTTTTGTTCCTTGTTGCATAAACATCACTTTTTGAATTATCTCTTGTTTTCATTATCTTCTCTTTTACTATGATTAACATTTATGTTTATTTTGATGTAAAAACTGTCTTTTTGATGCACTTGAGAGTCTCCAGCTAACTCTTTTAGGCACAAAGCATATATTTCATTCAAAATGTTTGGTACTGTTTGGAATGAAAATATGCAAAAATATCCTCAGAGTTAAATCCAGACAGGAATGCACCAAGAAAAAAAGAATAAATTTCATCCTCTCAGGTACAGCTGAAGGCTGAAGACCAAAAAGAGAGCATTCTGATTTTGAGTATCAACATCTCGGGCCTATCCAGGTCAGTGCAGTACCTGAATCAAAGTAGCCCAGGAGGGAGCTCGCAAGGAATGTAAATCTCAAATGCTACTCCAGACTTCCTGCACCAAAACTCCAGGAGGCGGGACAATGAAGCAGGTTTTAACAAATCAAAATTCTTAGAAATACTGAAGTTTACAAAAAAAAAAGTACTCTAAACTACCCTTAGAGCAATTTAATTATTTAATTACTACTAGAGGTTAGATGCATGACTTAGAGCTTGTACTTTGGATTTGGATATTTAAGAATATAAAAATAATTAACTAATACATAGTAATTGATATGTTAAATGTAATGATTAATTTATATACATATACACCTCTGTATGAGCACATACATGTATAAGAGCATCCCAGACATTCTTCTAACTGCAAGTCAACCAACCAACCAACCAACCAACCAACCAGTCTTAAGGAGTAGTAATACTCTTCCAGTATCTTTAGAACACGGCCAGATGCCCACTTAGAATGTGTCTGAAAAGTGAAGCCCTCCTTCCTTCTTTTTCAAAGTAAATGATAGAACAATAAACTCATAAAGTTTGAACACTTGAAGTTTTACTTGGCTTCCAATCCTAGATAACAGTCCACTGTTTAGGGAAGTCAAGGTAGGAACTCAAAGAAGGAACTGGAAGGCAGATGTACTTGCTATTCTGCAAGCACAATCTCAGACCTTGAAACTCATTTCCAGCCAAGAAGCACAGACAGAAGATTCAGAGCGCTGCTTCCTAGCTGGATTGTAGTCTGGCTTATGATCATCTATCTTTCTTTCTATTTATTCAACATAACATTTTTATTCATTATTTGGATGGTTTTTACAATGAACTGTGGTCATACTCACTTCCCGTTCCTTCTAGGTTCACGTTCCCCACTCCCCAAAAAAGAAGTACAATTGTTTTGCCAATATACTCACTGGACATGGTCAAACTCCCAGTGGATAGCCCTTTAAAGATAACTGCGTCCATTTCTGTGTTCCTGTCAGAAGTCAACAATTATGAAGAGCTATACTTTAGCATCTTTCTTACAATTTTTAAGGAGTCTCCTCAATGGCTTGCCATCTGGACTGTTTCTTTTTAATTTGGGGGCAGGGGAGGTTGTTACTGAAGCCTTCATGGTCTCTCATTCTCAATTATGAGTCCAGAGTCCTTGATTCCACTGCAACAGATGCTTCCTAGCCCATAATGGCCAGGGGCAGCAAAAATCATGGACTTCCACATTGTTTCCCATTGACCATGAACATCTGCATGACCTGTTGTGACCACATGGACCTGGGACATCAACATGGGCCCTAGCCACAGCATGGATTAGTAACATCAACATGACTTTGGGTGGCATCAGAGACCAACATGGCAGCCAGACATCAACATGGTCTCCTATGGCAGCCACGATCTTAGGTATTAATAGGACCTATGGTTGCTGCACAGATCTCAACGTTTAATCAAGTGACAATCATTGATAGTAACTCTCTACATCCTGCTGCTAATGGTAAAGGAAAGAAAGGCAGGCCCTAGGAATTACTCAAAACAACAATCTTAAATGTACCCTACTATATTTAATAAGCTCCTTGACAGTCAGTACTCTCTATTTCTTTAACTGAAAATTAAATAAAACACTACCGTCAGAGGATGGGGGATTAGCGCAATGAGACTACTTGACAAATTTATAATTCAGTCTTCTAATTTGTCTCTATCACTGTAAATATGAATCCTTGACCTGCTTCCTGAGACCTAGACCTAGACCTAATGTGAAATTTAATTCTTCATCTGTACCTAATGTGTGACGCATTAAGGAGATGCTGCTTTGGGGAAATCCAGAGCTCTGAGCCTTGTACTGGATTTTCAGCTTTTCCTCCACAGAACCAACCTCAAGTAAAATATATGACTGTACTTCCCATAGCTGGGCTTTCCTAATTTTGAAGTAGAACATGCATGCTGTTGTCATTGGTAGATATCTACTGCTTATGTGACATCAGTGAAATGGGAGGGAAGGGGAAAAAAGGAATGAAAGAAGAGACCAAGTGAGATTGCAAGGGAGGCAAGGGGAGCAAAGGTAGAGGTAAGACAGAGACAGAATAGTGGAGACAGGAAGAGTATCTGACTTTTTATTTTATATTCAATGAAATTGAAAAATAAAGCCATATGCAGTTCTTCCCAGGTATCATGTATACACACATATGCATTAAAAAGAGATACTATTTTTTTGTATTTTTTTTATTAGATGTTTTCTTTATTTACAATATCTCCTTTCCCAGGTTCCCCTCCAAAAGAAAAGAATAAAAATAAAATAAAATAAAAACTAAAACTAAAACAATCCCCTGTTCCCTCCCCGCTCCCCCTGCTCACCACCCCACCCCCTCCCACTTCCTGGCCCTGGCATTTCCCTACACTGGGGCATAGAACCTTCACAGGGCCAAGGGCCTCTCCTCCCAA
>JADRCD010191531.1:0-22489 GCA_019843815.1 Montemys delectorum | reverse complement strand
TCTTGCCTGGCATTTTCTTCAGGGAAAGTCACTGCCAGTTTGTCAGACAATAACAAAGAGGCAAAGAGAGGGGGGCAATATTGCAAGGTAGGGTTGAGTGTACTTCCTCTGCTATGGGTAGAGAGACTATTTCCTCAGCTGAGATAAGCCTTTCAGCATCTGAGGGCTCATAGGGCTTTAATAGGGTCCTCCCGTGAGATTGGCTAGGATAAAAGACTCAGGTGACAGCAGATGCTGGAGAGGTTGCGGAGAAATAGGAACACTCCTTCATTGCTGGTGGGATTGCAAACTGGTACAACCACTCTGGAAATCAGTGTGGCGGTTCCTCCGGAAATTGGACATAGTTCTACCAGAGGACCCAGCCATACCACTCCTGGGCATATACCTACAAGATGCTCCATCATGTAATAAGGACACATGCTCCACCATGTTCATAGCAGCCTTATTTATAATAGCCAGAAACTGGAAACAACCCAGATGTCCCTCAACAGAGGAATGGATACAGAAAGTGTGGTACATCTACACAATGGAGTACTACTCAGCTATTAAAAACAATGAATTTATGAAATTCTTAGGGAAATGGATGGATCTGGAGAGTATCATCCTTAGTGAGGTAACCCAATCACAAAAGATCACACATGGTATGCATTCTCTGATAAGTGGTTATTAGTCCAGAAGTTTGGAATATAGGAAAAATGACCCACAAACCACAAGAAACTTAAGAAGAAGGAAGACCAAAATGTGGACATTTCATTCCTTCTTAAAAAGGGGAACCAAACACACACAGAAGGAGTGGCAGAGATTAACTATGGAGCAGAGACTGAAGGAAGGACAAGCATATAGCTATCTCCTGAGAGGCTCTTATAATACCTGACTAATACAGATGTAGAGGCTCACAGCCATTCATTGAACTGAGTACACTGTCCCCAATGAAGGAGTTAGAGAAAGGATCTATGGAGCTGAAGGGTTTGCAGCCCCTTAGGATGAACAACAATTACTAACTAGTACCCTCAGAGCTCCCAGGGACCCAACCACCAATCAAGCACTATACAGGGTGGGACTGAATGTTCTGGCAGCATGTGTATAGTAGAGGACTGCAAATTTGATCATCAGTAGGAGGAAAGGACCTCGGCCTTGTGAAGGTTCTGTGCCCCAGTGTAGGGGAATGCCAGGGCCAATAAGTGGGAGAGGGTGGGGTGGCAGGCATGGGGAGGGGGGAGGCAAAAGAAGTTTGTTCTTGTTGTTTTTGTTTGTTTGTTTGTTTTTTGGAGGGGAACCTGGGAAAGGGAAAATTTACATGTAAATAAAGAAATTATCTAAAAAAAAAAAAAAAGAAGAAGTAAAAATTAAAAAAAAAAAATAGGGTCCTCCCACACATCACCACTATAAGTTATAGAATCTCATTCCCTACCAGTCAGCACTCTTATTTTGTTTTTTAAGATTACATTTCAATTACATTTCCCTTTCCTTTCTTCCCTCAAAACTGTTTTATATAATCTTCATTGCTCTCCATTCAAATATATGGCCTATTTTTTCATCAATTTTTATTGCATATCAGTGCCCCTGTTTAAATAACTGATACCTTCTGAGGCTGAGACTTTAACTTTCATTGTAACTCAGCCAAATTGAGACTTCAACTTGCATTGTAATTCAGCTAAAATTATAATAAGGTCTTTGATTTTCCTCAACTTGAGCTCCATAGCTGATGGAAAGAATTTTATTTTCTAGGGCACACTTAGAAACATTTAGACTGTTTATGGGCACCTGGAACCAATCGATTATATCACCAAGTTCATTTTCCCCTTTTACATCGTATCCTGAGATGGCTTAATTTTATCATGGAACTCAGTTTTTTCTTTGTCAATTTATCTAGAAATGCTAGAAGTAACCAGTCAGCTATTATTTTTCCATCTTTCTTCACAACTTGTCATAAATTTTATGTTACAAAATTTCTTGATTCACAGGAGGTAAATCAGATAATCAAATACATTTATTTCAATAAATTCTGAAATAGGTTACATCATGAATTTTCAGTGCTTTCCATGCTTACAGAAGAACCTCCAGTAACTGCAGATGTCAACAAACTGAAAAGAGTGTCCTGGGTACTTAATTAGGTGGGGTGTTTTTTTTGTTTGTTTGTTTGTTTTAACTTTTATTGCATTATGGTGAGAAAAGTTAAATGATTTTAATTAATCTGAATTTGTTAATGTTTAAAAACATATTTTAAGTAAATACAATTAAATCACATTCTTGTTTCCCTTTTGTATCTCAACTCCTCCCAGAGGCCCCTCCTTCATTACCTACAATATTTTTGTCATATTCCTTAAAATTTATAAAATATAAAAATAAAAATGAGTATTATAAAAGTTGTTTGATATAAAACAACAATCAATTTAAAGTCTTATGTAGATGCTTGTCTACAGCAATACTGAAAATACATACGTTTTTCTCAATATAAATTTTAAATAACTCCAAACATATTAACTGTATATTTAAGAATAATACATCACTACTAGTATTTTCTTAAATGAACATAAATATATAAAGTTTTTTTGTTTGTTTGTTTTGTATTTAGTAGAGTTTAAAATCTTGACTCTTACTGTGGTACAAGTCCAAAATAAGAACAATTTTTAGACATTGGATTTCATTGTAACAAGGCTGTACTTCAATGACCTTCACATCACCAAAGGATTTTACCTCCATCATAGCTAAGTTTGGAGTTGACAGTTCTGCTGTGCTGAGGAGTGAATTGTAGGCACAATTTTTGGATACAGACTTCCTGCTATGGTCAAAACTATTTGACTTGAGTGAGTGACTTCATTTTCAGCCCACAGAGAACAGGTTACATTCATTTAAGAAATGGCATGTGTATTAAGATGGTCTATCCATAAAGTCATTCACCAACTGTTTCAATGAACAATGGTTCTGCTTGCAGGGTGGCACAGACTTAGGTACAGGTAAGAATCTGGTTCATTGGCTGTAATAATTTGGAAAAGCATTCATCTCAAAGAAAGATAACTTATAAAGTCCTCTTCTTCAAACTTGATACAAGAGCTAGAAATGTCAAGCAAAGCATTCAGTCTCACTCTTTATTGTTCTCTTTCCCACAAGCCACCTCCCAAGTTAATTGTCTATGTCTCCCTTGGGTATATAAATACTTTTGAAATATATAATCTGTTCTGAAAACCATAGTATAGTGTAAAAACAAAAAATAAACAATACTACTAATAGAGAGGCTGAGATAGGAGAAGCAAGATTTCAAGACCCTTATGTTGTACACAGCTAGACACTGTCACAAACAAAGAAGCTGAAAGTGTATATAGATTGTACAATGTTGGACCTATTTCTCCAATTACCAAATTAGAGAGACCATTGTATGACAATCAACAAATTTCTAATTCCTCATATTATTGGATTTCAATCGATTAGATATGTTGGTAATATTAATTTTCATATTTAGATATTAAGAAAAAGTAATTGTACCAATACTATCCAGTGTTGTCTACTGTTTGTTAGGCTATATTCATATGCTTTGTAAACATCACATGTTCTCTTAAGCATCTGCTCTAGCAAAACATCACATGCTGTTTTTCCAGGCTGCCTCCAGAAAAACACCTTGTGTCTGCTCTTAGTAAAACATCCTCCCACTTGTCTGCTTCAGCAAAAACATCTTCTTATTGTGCCAGGAAGTGTTTGTGAACCCCAAAAGACTACCAAGGGGCCAATTCCAATGCAATTGCACTAGAGTCTCTTTATTCAAGGTCAAGCTTGGACCACACCACAGTCTCTAACACAGTAGAATGGGAGGGCGCAGCCCTGAGCCCAAGTTTAGACAAGCATTTATAGAGACAAGAAGGGGGTATCTAGCCTGGAAAACATTTGATGGGGGGATATTATTGCCTTTAACATAATTTGCTGGTGCTGAGAGACAAATCACAAACTTATCTTCTGATTTCCTCCTGATTGGTTGTTGTTAGGAAGTGAAGTGTCAGAGGCAGGCTTGTACTCTGGAGATGCAGATTTGTTGCGGGGTGACCTGGAAACTGGTGCTAGGTACCAACCTGTTAGGTAACTTGAGTTCAACCTTAGGTCAGGTTTTCTAAGATGGAGTCTGAGCCTAGATCTGGTCTCTCACTCTCATAAGACAATTTCCAGAAAAATATCACATGACTTATCTGAATCTCCAAAGAAACCAGAAACTTCCACTTCAGTCTCCTCAGTACTCAGCCTGTTTGTTTAACCTGTCTTTAAGAGAACTTTAAGAGAACCTTGTTTGCCTTGGATTTGTCATATAATCACATTTTATAATTAAGAAAATGCATAGTTTTAATCTTAAAATATGTACTATTCCATGACCCTGACTAATTCTTTTTCTCTCAGTAGTCCTGGGTTTCCTGTAGTTCTTTGTCTATGGTGGAGTCTTATGAAGTCTGCCTTTCTACATTAACATATCTATTGGTATTGTCATTGTTTAGGTATTCATAATGTTGAGCCATCACAGTATAGCTTCACTATTATTGATAAGAGATAATCTCATCAAGTACTTCCTATCCTTCTGGCTTTTAGATCTTTCTACCCTTCTTCTGAAATGTTCCCTGAACCTTAGTTTCAGGAATTGGATTGTAGACATTGCATTGGCACTGAATACTTCACTGCCATTTGTTCTATGCATTTTGACCAGTTATAAAGTTTTGTAAAGGTCTTTATCTTCTGCAAAGATCAGATTATTTGAGAAGGACTGATAGATACGCTTATTTGTGGTATATGGAGGATAAGTATTTAGAATAACGTTAAGTAGATGCAGATTTAGTAAATGGGACTAGTAGGTTCTCCTCCAAGACCCATGGCCTTACTAGCCCTATAGTGGCTTCTATTTCTAGTACTAGGAATGGTTTCTTTTCTATTGAGTTGCCCTTTAGTACAAGTAGCGAGTTGTTGGTTACCAGGAAAAACTGAGTGCTACTATTGTACATATGAGAATATCTTGCCATGGTTGTCATTATGTGGTTTGTAGGTGTCATAAGTAGGGTAGGATTAATGATTGCTTTTCTTGATTGGCAAATTACCTAGCACAACTTGTATAGCTTGTTCTTAGGGAGAAGACTTTCAAAGCAAATTCAGTTCAAATATTCCAAGTCCTGTGTCTAAAGTACATGTTCTCTCCAGTAATAAAGAGTTAGCTTTAACCCCTTGAAAGCAACCAAGAGGAAGAACAATAATTTGTTTGTTTTTGAAGTGTCTTGGACTAATGTTAAAAAGCAGCCTTTTTATGCCTAGTATAGGGGCTATTGGATGGTTTATGGCTCCTGAGGAGAGTGTTGTCAATTCAAGTGGAATAACTGCGTTTAATTTACGCTATCTCAGTCTCTTTCTCTCACACATATTTATATGCATTATATTTTGGCTTAGGAAAATATAAAATAGTTCTGTGAGGCTTTAAAATATTATCAGTGTTATTTATCTCTTACTCTTCTCTTGCTTCCTTCTTGGACCCCCCTTCTTGTCCACAGTTAAAGCTCTTTCTCATTTCCCCTATTTTCTCCTTCAGGTCACTCGTACTCTGCAATTCACATCTCTAGAGTTCTTTCCCATTGTCATTTTTTACTCTCCCTGTTTTTATAGTAACCCCAGATTTGAAGACAGCAACCACAGATGACATCATCATGCAATGTTTGTCCTTCTGGGTCTGGGTAACCTCATTTAATATATTTTCTAGTTCAATCCATTTACCTGAGAATTGTATTTTTTTTGCAGTTGAATAGTATTCCATAGTGTATATGAACCATAATTCAATTATCCATTCACTGTTGAATCACATTTAGTTTTTTTTCATTTCCTGGCTACTGTGAATAAAGCACAAATGAACACTGTTGAACTAGTATATGTGGAGCAGGATATAGAATCTTTTGGTTATATGCCAAGGAGAGGTATAGCCAGATCATATGGTAGATTTGTCTTTAGTATTTTGAGAATTTTTCATACTAATATACCAGAATGACTACCTAAGTTTGCAATTCCACCAAAAGTAGAACAATTTATTTCTATTTATGTGCATGTACCTATTTGAGTTTCTATGTACTATATGTATGAAGGTGCCTATGGAGATCAGATGACTTAGGATCTCCTGGATTGGAATTACATGTGGTCATGAGCTATCATGTAGATGATAGTAGCTAGACCTGGATTCTTTGCAAGATAGTTTATGTTCTTTGCCACTAAGCCATCTCTCTAGCCCCAAATAATTTCTTTCCTGAGACAGAGTCATGCTGTTCACATATGCTGGCCTCAAACTGCTGTACTAAATTGATATTGTAACTCAGCTGCCAAGTCACTGATAAATTTTAGATAGAAATCACTGTATTTTAATTTGATTCTTAAAAGCTACTTCAAAATGTAATTTTTTCATGTTCAATAAAAAATAAAAATTAAAAAAGGTAAATGTTAATTTTTTATAATGTCTGTTGGTTTTATAAAAATTATATTCTATAGTTAGTCATGACAGGGGTTAGAATCATTTAGGAGGAATATGCTAGGCATGTCTGTGTGGTGTTTGCAGAAAGGAAGGGAAGACTCATTCTGAATGTAAGTGACAAAATATTTGATGTGTGATCTCAGGCTGACTTAAGAGGAGAAAATATTCATCTCTTTGCTTCCTGGTAATGGACACAATATGACATGATGGCTGACTTTCCTGCTGCTACAGCTTGAGCCAATTTCACTTTTTTTTTTTTTTTTTTTTTTGGTCTTTTTGAGACAGGTTTTCTCTGTGTAGCTCTGGCTGTCCTGGTTCTCACTCTGTAGACCAGGCTGGCCTCAAACACAGAAATCCACCTGCCTCTGCCTCCCAAGTGCTGGGATTAAAGGTGTGCATCACCACCGCCTGGCTCCAATCTCACTTTTATGGCCTTCTCTGCCATGATAGAATGTGCCCTTAAACTGTAAGCCAAAATAATCCCTCCCTCCCTTTGTTTCTTTTGTCTGGTATTTTGTCATAGAAGTGAGAACAGTAACTTAAAATAATAATTTAAGTAACAGTAACTTAATGATTAAAATAATAAGTAACTTAAAATGATGATTTAAGATCTTTTTCATGAGACAAGCATATACAGTTAGAACATGTTTACCTAGAAGTATCTCCAGGCTTTGTCTCAAATGCTACAGTGAGCTTGAAGGGTCTCTCTGCTCCTGCCACCATCTGTAATTGACATCTGCTATTTCACTTGCTTGTGTCTCCTTCATACTCTACCTTCATGATATATTAAAACAAGTAGTTTCTCATCTCAAGTTATATATATATATATTATATTTTTTTCATTTAAGTTGTAGAGTACATAGGGTACTGGAATACAGTACTGAAATACAGCAATAAAGCAGTTTCTTCTCCTACCTCAAATTATACGATTAATACTAGAATTTATAGGGAGACAAATTCATTCTGAATTTGAGAATTTATTTGAAATAAGTGAATAATCTTTTACTTTTCAAAATTTGCTTGAAAATCATTGGGTCAAATTTTGCATCTTTCTATGGTATGACTCTGGAATTAAAAAAATATCTGACATGTAAAATCAATAATAATAATAATAATAATAATATACTTTTGAAGATTTCAAAATATGGATTTATCAATCAGGCTCAAAGTTTTACGTCAGAATTTTTCTCTTTTTAATCCAAAATCTCTATCACTAAAATCAGTATGTGACATCTTACCTTTAAAGTGACAATGATGCACATATGATGTGCTTACAGACAGCTTACATGGTGCCTAGCATGACTGCCCTCAGAGAGACCCAATAAGCAGCTGAAAGAGTCAGATGCAGATACTTACACCCTGGTGACCCCTGTGGTTGAATTAGGGAAAAGCTGGGAAAAAACCTAAGGAGGAGGGACACCATAGAGGCAGACTAGCGGTCTCAACTAACCTGGACTGGACTGTAAAAAATATTAAAGAATTATACAAAAATACATATACATATACATATACATATACATATGTTGTTGGGACAGATTAAGTGATTAAAGGCAGTGAAAATGAAAAAAAATGGCAGTGAAGGAAACCTGTCCTATAAAAAAAGGGACATTAATGAAAAAAGAGGCTATGAATTTGAAAGAGAGTAAGGAGGAGTATATAGAAATGTTCTGAGAGATGAAACAGAAAAGAGATATGATGTCTTGAATCTCAAAAATAAGAGAAATGAAAAAGAATACTTAAATGAAGTATACCCCAAAGTCTCTCTTCCATTCTGATGCTACCAAAAGAAGAAATGAGACAGCTTCACCTTCCGATACAGTGTTCTACATCCACTTGTAGTGGTTAAACACTAGCCCCATTTCATCTGGAGTTGCAAACCGACTTTTTGTGTGAAAAAGAAAAACCTAGGAGTCTGCAGGATCTTATTTTTATCTTAAGGATTATTAATGACAAGATGTCAAGACCCTAAGTTCAGCGTCGACAGGTCAGAACCCAGGAGCTCCTGGGGACTGGACCACCATCCAAATAATACACATGGAGTGACCCATTGCTTTGGCCACATATGTGGCAGAAGATGGCCTTGTTGACATCAGTTGGAGAAGAGGCCCTCAGGCCTGATGGTGTTCAATGTCCCAGTGTAGGGGAATGCCTGGGCAGGAGCATGGGAGTAGGTGGGTGGGGGTGCACCCTCATAGAGGCACGGTGAGGGAGGATGGGATAGGGGGTTTCCAAAGGGGAAAGCTGGAAAGGGGAAAACATTTGAAATGTAAATAAAGAAAATATCCAAGGGGAAAAAAGAGAAATAAAGGCTAAAGATTGACAAGGTTTATATATAATCATAGGAAAAAATGGCTACAGAACATAGATAAGAAGAATATAGAAAGAAAGGAAATCAGTGACTGAGATTCCAGCATATTAGAAGGACCATATAAGATTTTTAAAAATAATGAAATCACCAGTGAATAGTTATTATATAAAAACTTCTCCAGTGGGAGAAGTCACAGACCCCAGAAGTTACCTAAACAAATATATTTTTTTAATTCTTTAATCTTTTTTATAGTGTAGTCTTTTTCCCCTTACCAGTCCACCCTCTGACTGTTCCATGTCCTATACTTCTAAGAGGATATCCCCAACCCCCTAGCCCCGAGCCCATTAGACCTCCCGACTCCTTGAGTCCTCAAGTCTCTTGAGGGTTAGGTGCATCTTCTCTCACTGAGGCCAGACCAGGCAGTCCTCTGCTGTATATGCATTGGGGGGGCCTCATATAAGCTGGTGTATGCTGCCTGGTTGGTGGTTCAGTGTCTGAGAGACCTCGGGGGCCAAGTTAGTTGAAACTGCTAGTCTTCCTATAGGGCTGCCCTCCTCCTCAGGTTCTTCCAGCTTTTCCCTAATTCTACCACAGAGGTCACCAGCTTCTGTCCATTAGTTGGGTGTAAATATCTGCAACTGACGTTTTTAGCTGCTTGTTGGGCTTTTAGGAGGGCATTTCCTGTTTATAAGCACACCATAGAATCAGTAATAGTGTCAGACCATGGAGCCTCCCCTTGAGCTGGATCCAAATTTGGACCTGTCACTGCACCTCATTTCCCTCAGGATCTTCTCCATTTTTGACACTGCAGTTCTTTCAGACAGGAACAACTCTGGGTTAGAGTTTTTGACTGGGAATAGCAACCCCATCCCTCCACATGATGCCCTGTCTTTCTACTGGAGGTGGACTCTACAAGTTCCCTCTCCCCTCTGTAGGACATTTCATCTAAGGTCCCCCTCCCTTTGAGTACTGAGAATCTCTCACCTCCCAGGTTTCTGGTACATTCTAGGGGGTCACCCCACTGGCGGGGGGTCGGGGCCGGCAGTGAAGGTTAAGATACACAATGTTGCTCTAATGGAGAAAACCGATTTTCCCTTTCCTAGTATATATAAGTGACAGTTCAGTTGTTAACCTTTACTCTAGTGGTTAGGTATTCATTCATTCATTCATTCATTCATTCATTCATTCATTCATTCATTCACTCACTCACTCATTCATTCATTCATTTTTAAAAGAACATAACAAAATAAACGTAATAAAAAATCAAATGAAAGTTGAACAAGACAAACCAAGAGAAGAAATAGAGTTCGAGAAAAGGCATGAAAATCCACACTCAGGAATCCCATAAGGCACTAAATTGGAAGCCATAATGTAAGGGCAGAGGACCTTATCAGACCCATGCAAGACCTGTGTCTGCTGCTTAAATTTCTGTGAGTTCTTTCAAGCTTTAATCATCTTGATTTGAAGGGTCTTGCTTTCTTGTTATCTTCCATTCTCTTTAACTCTTACATTCTTTCTGACTCCTTTTTAATGAGTTTCCCGGACCTCTGAGGGGAGGGATTTGATGAAGACATACTATTTAAGGCTGAATGTTCCAAGGTCTCCTTTTCTGCATGTCTGGCTGTGTGTCTTTATATTTGTTCCCATCTGTTGCCAGAGAAAACTTCTCTAATCATGGCTGAAAAAAGTACTTCTCTATGAGTAGAGCAGAATATCATTAGGAGTCATTTTATCACTATAGTCTTTCTCTCTCTCTCTCTCTCTCTCTCTCTCTCTCTCTCTCTCTCTCTCTCTCTCTCTCTGTGTGTGTGTGTGTGTGTTTGTCTTTAATAGTAGTATTATTTGGTTTTCTCCTAGGTCCCTGGGTTATCTAGTGTCAGGTTCTTGATCACTGAAGCAGTATCAGGTATGGATTACATCTCATGAAAGGGGCTTTAAATTAAATTGATTATTGGTTAATTACTTCCACAAGCTTTTTGCCAGCATTTTCTTAGCATATCTTGCAGGCAGTAGTACACCTTAGAGGATAAAGGTTCATGGTTCTGTTTGTATATATGTGTCTGGCAGGGTGTTTTATTTTACCATGTATTCAAAGTCCTAAAATAGCAAAGCACATATGAATTCACTCATAACTATATAATGATCAATGAAAGCATTGCTGCTTTTGTTTTACAAAAGAAAGACTGTCACTATGTGAATTGTGTATTGTGAATGGTGCTTTCATGTATTTTTTTTTAAGTGTGCATCTCTATCACCCATCATGAGCATCACAAAGCCTCTTCCCTGCATCACCCATCAAAAAGCATCACAAAGCCCCTTGTCTGCTGTCTGAGTGTTGAGAGGACTTTTTTTTCCTTAATTAGAATGAAATAATCCCTTACCTTCTCTTCATCTTTGTCTTCATCTTTTTTAAAGGAAATAGCCATTATTTCTTGTCTTCTGCAGCATTATTCACAATATCTAGATATGTTGTTAACATGTGTCAATAAACAGGCAAAAGAAATAAAGACAATATATGCACACACAGTAGACTCATTTTCCTTAAGCAACAAGAAAATTTTGTCATTAATCACTATATAGGTGATTCTGGAGGACACTATACTAAGCATATTGAGCCAGAGGTAGAAAAAACAAATACTGAACATGCTTTTTAATTATTTTTTTTAAAGATTTGAATTCAAGGAGGTAGAAAAAAATGTACAGAGGCAGAGGGGAGGCATTCAAGTGATGTGAATGACAGTAAAAGACATATTTAGGAAGGGTAAGTTAATGAAGTATTAGACAACTTGATGATTACAGTTAATAGAAGTGTATTGAATGTGAAAATTAGAGTACAGTATTAGTGTGTTTTTAATAGTACTTCAATTGAAAACTGTTTAACATTATTATATAGATAAATGCATTTCATCATAACATTTTATACATTTATTCTATTTTACAGTTATTTGTCATTCCTTACCTCCACTGTGCTCCCCTTACCTCTTAGTCCTACTTCTTCTCATCCTTCATCCTCCTAATTGTCTTTTCTTTCCTTTAATACAGGATGTGTTCCATTACTCTTCTTTTACTCAGTTTTCTTGCTAAGCTCAGTCATGTTGCCAACTTTCAGGGTTACATTGCTGACTTTATTCCTCAATTCTTGAATCAATTTTCTTACTTAGTTCTTTTGCTTATTTGTATTCCCTTGGCAATCACTGATCATTTTGAGAAGTGAAATGAACCTTTTAATTTTTTGGAATTTTACTCACTTAAGTAATTGAATATAATAAAGAAATAGGGCAAGGAAAGATTTCTTTTGAGATGATGAACAGAAAATTTCCTCTGAGATATGAGGAATGATAAAAATGTAGCTCATCTCCACTGCTGATATGCTTAATCAGAACATTTACTATGCCATTAAAAATCAGACTAGATTTAAAGTTTGAAAGAATTCTGTCTTGCCCTGTGGATAAGACTGTCAATCTCTCTTCTGCAACACTTCTTGAATTACCTGGTACTTCTGTCTCTCCATACCTCCCAGCTTCCCTATTACTTTCTCTGTGACTTCTGATGTTCTTCTATTCTTTTGTCTTCAGAGTAGAGTCTTTGTTAACCTGACTTCTTATTTCCTGGTACAAACAGAGGCAATTCTGCTCTTCTGTCATACCTCAATGTTTTTTTACACATAGAGCTACTGTGTAGCTCTTAGGTATCTTAGTTGGGGTTTCTATTGGTATAAAGAGACACTATAAACAAGGCAACTGTAATAAAGGCAAGCATGTAATTGGGGTTGGCTTACAGATCCATAGCTTTGGTCCACTATCATCATAGCAGGAATGATGGCAACATGCAAGCAGACATAGTGCTGGAGAAGGAGCTAGATGAAGTCAGAAGAAGGCTGGCATCCTCAGGCAGATAGCAGAAAGCTCTCTTCCACAATGTATGGAGACTGAGCTTAGAAGGAGTTCTTCAAAGCTCACCCCAACAGTGACACACTTTCTCCAACAAGGGCACACCTCCTAATGGTGCCACTCCCTATGGGTCAAGCATATTCAAAACACCACCACTGGTAATCTTAAAACTTTCTGTGTAGCCCAGGTTGGTTTTGAACCATTATCTTCTATATCCTTGACCTCTCAAGTCCTTGAATCCTATGTGTGCAACACCACATGTAGGTCAAAATGTATTCTTTAGCAGACAAAATTAAAACATAAAGTAATAATAGAAAGATATCTAGAATTTTTCCATGTATTTGGATAGAATGTGATACCTCTAAATAGCACATGGCCAAAAAGAAATTGAGAAGAGAGAAAGAATTTTTCATTAAGTGGGGATATAAACACAATGCATGAAAATGTGAGAAACATACTAATTCAGTGCTCAGAGAAAAGTTCACAGCAATAAATAATTTTTGAGAATGAAACAATTCTTACAAGGTACAAAATAGTCATTAAGAAAGACTAGGGTTCTGATATAGTAAATCCTTGCATATGATATCTTGTAAAGTATAAGCTGGTAAGCATTAACTTCTTTCCTTCCAGCAACTTAGCATTTTAGGAGCCAATAATATCCTATGGATCTATATTGTTTTTCATAGCATAATAACTTTCCATAGCTCACTTGCTCTCTTTCTCTCATTAGATATTCATGAGTTATATTACCTCACTACTACCATCTTTAAAAAATTCAGTTATAATGCTTAAGGTCCAAATAAAAAAAAACAGAAACAGGGAATGTAAAACAAACACAGAGAATGATTCAAAATTATAAATGATAAACTAATCAAATAGTACAGCAGTCAGTATCCAGAAGTAAGCATTAACAACACACAATGTCTAAAGGAACAAGAGAAGAATTTTATTGGAAGTTGTAGCAATGGTTGTTAACTTGAAGTTTTTGATAAGAAGACAGAAAAGCAGCAACTGTTGTAGAAATTGAAATCTGGGCATAGGAGTGTGTGCTTCTTCATTGTTTCTGTTACTCACCAGTCTTCCTATAAAGACGTCCTGGGTCCCTTCCCCCCAAAAATCAGAATATGCTTGTGGGCCCTGGAAAACATACCCTGTAGGAATCAGTTAATTTTCTCCCTTCTCTGTTTCCCCATTCTTTGTGATAAAGGATAGAACAGGGGAGATCAGATAAGTAGATGAGACCAAACAGCTTCACGTGTAGGCCTATTGAGAAGATTTAAATCACTACTAAAGGTCAGAAGTTAGCAATCTTAGAGGATCTGAAGATGACTATGATAACATTCAGGCTCCAATGCACATTCAAGCTTATTCTTTTAAGTTTATAGTAAAATGATTTGGGTTGGTGGGGGAGATAAATGGCTGGAATGTAGGATAACAAGAGGGAAATGTCATAAAAGCTCCTTCCATTCTTGAGGATTCTTTGGCTCCTGTTAGGGAGTACGTCAAAAAAGCGAGGTCTGATTATAACAATCAAAACAGCTCTGGTGCTGCTTGTATTTTGATGCTATTTCTGCTTCCCCAAGAGGGGCTAGGTGGGGGGAACCAGTGTAGTTGGCCAGCAGCTACACAAACCAGTTTTCTGAAAGAAAGGCAGTGGCCTGGGAATAGGAGAAATTAGATGGCGAGAGAAATAAGAGACCAAGTCAAAACATTCCGATCAAGGTCCACCCTTACTTAGGAGAATCAGCCTTATATATCAGAAATGAAACCATCTCTCTCATTGACAGAATCTAGTCAAGTTATTAGCATCTTGTCCTTAGTGGAAACCTCCCAGGCAGGAGTACTCAGCAGCTCAGCAGGTGGTGGCTCCTAGCAGGAACTTCAGAAGAGGCAGAGAAGCGGCAGGATAAAGAGCTCTCTTTAATCTCAGAAAACCCCATCCTAGGTGAGTTGCCTCTGTCAGCCAAGCAGAAGCTGAGGGGAGAGGTTACAATTCCTTCAGGAACCAAGGTGATCAAATAATTATCTCATCCTTAGATGAGTGGGCATTGACTAGCTGACAGAGCATTGACCTGATTCCTCCATGGGTCAGATTAGCATTATGTCCCACATTCATGGTTCTTGGTAGCTTTTGGGAGGGGAGGCAGAGCCTTTTAGAAGATCCTCAGGTTAAAAATAGATACCAAACTCCTTGCAAATCAGGTTTGACTCTCAGGGAATTCAGAGACGTGGGATCTTCCCCTGCAGTGCTTAGCCACGCAGCCATGCTGATACCCATGCTGGATTGATTTTATCTTGACACAACATGCACAGGTCTGAATCCTGTGCAGCTCCTGAAAGGATTATTAATGACCTCAGGTTAGGAAAGCCCTCTATCAGCCAAATCAAGGCTATGATAATGAGTCAGGATGAATGTCTGCCACATCTGAGCTTCTCTGAAGTCCAGCTTGCATGTCGGTAACAGACCTGCTTAAAATACAAAATCAAGAGTTTAAAAGCAACAAAATTAACATTATCTGTGAAAATGTCCCAGGTACTCAATTCAGTTGCAAATTAGCAAGGATCAGAATCAAGGTCTGGCCTCCAGGTGTGGGGGAAGTGGCTCTAAGAATTACAAAGGAACTGTGAACTCTCAGGGAATTACAGGAGGCTACTTTGCTGGCTAATAAAAATTTCTAGCCATTATTTTAGTTGGAAGCATGTTTTCTAAAAGGACTCAGAATCTGCATCCACTTGATGGACCAATCTTTCAGGCAGCCATCATGTTCTGCCTTCTTTTGTGAGAATCTTTTCTCCCATATTAAAACAGGATCTGGACTATTTCACATGTTAGTTAGTGGGTCCCACCAATTAATCATGGCATATGAACTGGAAGTGAATGGATGCCAGCGGCGATTCTTGGCAAACTGTCCTTTAGCATCAGTTTGCAAAAATTTTAAAACAAGTAAAAAAGAGAGGTGTGCTTTTGTTAGCTTTGAGGGTATGATTATCCCCTTCTATTATTAAAAACCAAATTTTCAGAGTGTGAAGTGCATGTTTAATAATTTGTCTCTGAGAATTATAAGAAATCTCAGTAATATGGGTAACATTAAATTGTTGACAAAACATCTCAAATACTTGACTGTAATAGTCAGTTCCAAAATCTGTTTTAATCTGATTAGTAACATCAAGTATAGAAATATAATGTAGGCAATAACAATTTACATTTTTTTGTTGCTTTTCACCTTAAGGCAATTGCAACTAGGAAGCCTGAAAAAGTATTGAAAGACCCCTCAAGAGAGGAGACCCTTACTCTAGTCTTGGGATTATACAACACGCCCCCCCCCCCAAAAAAAAAAACTCACAAGAGACCGATCTTGCTGTAAACACACAAGGTTTATTCAGGAAACCAGTGTACTGGGACCGAGTTTGTAACCCACACAGGGGCAGAGGAGTTCAACCCCAAGCTCAAGAAGTGTAGGGTATTTAAAGGAGAAAACTACAAACCAGGGGGAGTGAGGGGGAATTCCAACCCAAGGTATTCAGTCAATTAGGAAGGGGAACATATTCATTTTAGGAATGTAATCTTCATCTACCGGTCGGCAGGGTGGAGAGCCTTGTGAACCAGTTGACCTTCATTCCTAGTTCCCGTCTCATTGTGGTTCAGTTAGGTGAACCCTGAGGCTCTGAGTTAGCCAAGTTCCTGGAACCCCGGGCTCTTAACCAACTGACCTGCATTCTTAGTTCTGCTCAGTCTGGTAGGAGTCATAAAAAACTTTTTAATATTTTCTATACCTTTCAGCACCAATAGTCACATGTGTATATTTTATTTTTAATTTTTAAATCAGAAATACTTCTTAAAAATGCCAAATTATCATAAGCAATTATAAACTCATATATATATATATATATGTATATATACATATACATATATATGTACATACATATACATAGGCTATCAATATGCAAATTAAAGCTTGGTTTTAGCACCTTAAAAATAGTGACTATAACACATAGTTCAAGTATTTGTGCTGAAGTAGGGGAAATTCATGAGACTAAACATGTGACTTACATATAATTCTCTCCCATAAAAGGGCTGTAGGTGTCTATATATTTTTATGAGATGTATACATAAATTTATAGGAAATATAAAAGCATGCATTTAAACAAATTTTAACAATTTGTCTTTTGGATAATAATTATCTTTTTTGCTTAAAATTTTTACTATGTAATAGGCCAAATATCAATAAATATTTTGCAATAACCAATTTAATTGCTGTTTGAAGCAAAAAATAAACATCTCATGAGGTTTTTAAGAGATTTTTTTCTAAAACATTTTCATGATTTTATCAAATAATTTTTTATCAATGCTATAACAACTTCATAATATGATGTTAAAGATGAGAAAAGATGAATCTATATTAATGCTCTCTTTTGCCAAAGAGTTGCTGTGGGCACATTGGGTAACAAAAGCTAAACATTTGATTGTAATTGATTAGAATTGATAGCAATTGTTTATAGACACTTCTTTTACTTTCTGCAAAAGCTCTTTGTCTCTCACTAGTTACTCTGTACTTTTTTTGACAACTTAAACAAAGGCCTGTGGTGAGCTTAAGGTAAGGCCTTAGACAAAAGTAATTTGAAGTAAATAACTCATTTTTTTTCTTGATATAACTTTCTTGATATAACTGAGGCCCAAATATTGAAAAAGATATTGCCTCTGAAATCTTTTTGGCATAACAGATACTAATTTTTCAAGCTCGTGGTATAAGAGCAAAGGCAGTAAAATTCCCTACTAGAGGGATTAGATAACAATCCATATACACTAAAAAATTCAAAGTCCTAGGTTCTTGTACTGAAGCAGAGACAAAAAAAATTATATATAATGTAAGGCTATTTTAAAGGCAAAATTTTCTAATGATTACAAACTCACTAGATGCAAAGTCTTTAAAAAAAATTACCAGGATGTAGAGGAAAAAAACAATGTTTTAAATACACAATAACTTTATATGAAGTAGGTGGCCAGATTGTAATACCTCCATAAATTTTACAGCCTCATTGATCTTAACAAATCTTGATTTTAAAATTTATTTTGAACAGCACCTAAATAGATCTGAAATAATGCTGTTTTGTCTTAAAATAATTCCCTGGAGGCAAGGAGGTTTTTCTAAACAGGGTTTGCAAAACAAAAGAAATGTCACACAAGCCTAGCTGAGGCCTCTCTGTTATTTGTATTATCTCATATGTAAATATTTTTGTTACTTTGTGTATACTGCCTGAGTTTTGGCCTCAAGATTACACCTCCTGCAGTGAGGACAGATTCCAGGGGGGCAATTAAATTGTCCATCCCTGTCTCTAAATCTTCTAACAGTCTTTCTTAAGTTGATTTATACTTAAAATATTCTTATAACCTCAGTGCTTGAAAAAGCATTGTTTGTACACACTATAATCTCCTGTAAGGCCAACACAGCTAGACTCTCATTGTAAGAGGATCTAACTTCCACACAAAGATGAGTATATCTAGATAGATCTGTCCTTGCTTTGTGTGGCTGATGGCCTTAGAGAACTGTATTAGCGTTCGCAGGAGACAAAAGGAAACCCTTTTTGAGAGACTCTGAAAATTTTACTAGCTGTTTTTATTGAATAAATTTTCACTGAGATCTCGTTTTTTAATCTTGGGGGTAAAATATTGATTTTACCACTATATCCAATAAAGTATATATAAAAGGGGCATTGGGCCCATACTGGCCACAGTTGTCTTTAACTATTATTGTCTTTGCAATCATCTTAATTATAAAATATAGCTGAGTTAAGAATCTTAAGCTTGTGATCAAACTGTAAACTGCAGCCAATGGAACACTGGCAATTTTAACCATACCTTTTAAGTTTCTTTTGTAATATTAAAGCATAACCATAACTTTTTGGAGAGCAAAACCCAATTTTAAATGATCTATTTTCTTTAAAATCAATACCAATTTATTCCTGTCAAGCTACAAAGTTACAAAGTTTGACTGTCAATTACTACATATAAATGTATGATAGTGCAACTTTTAATGCTTGAATAAAGAGAGATTGTTTTAAATCTTATCTCTTATATGCCTAGTTTCTAGGATAAGAAGTACATAAAATATTATCTCAATTTGGAAGTACCTTTAAAGACCTGGTTTCTTGGCTGGCTCATGCCAAGTGTAGTTGTTAAAAATGACTCCAACCCTGAGTTACTGGTTTTAAGCTAACTTTCTGTTACCAAAGTTACAACTTTTCACCATGACCAATACCTTATAAGCCAATAATCATGCAGAGCATATTTATATGTTTAAGGCAGTCAGAAACCAAATGAAGTGGCTACACAAATCTTATAAATGCAGATCAATTAAAGAATTTTTATTTTTTCTGGCTAATTTTAAGAGAAAAGGCACTTTGTCATTATTGAACCCAATAATCACAATTGCAGAGGTTTGTCTAGGAAGAAACAACTGTTAGCTTATTTTCCTTAGGAATTAAGCTGTTGACTCTTTCTTAAAAACAGCTTCTCAGCAGGACTTCCCTTTGCTGTTAGGCTTCTGGCTAGAGGTGGGGTGCAACTTAAATCAGCCTCTGCTGTGCACTCTCTGAGATTGAATCAAGAGATGGATAGCCAGCAGATAAGGTTTTTAAACATTTTTTTTCTTTTTAACATGAAACAGAACAACAATCACTCAGACAACAAAACAAGAACAGACATAAATTGACATGTAGACAGATCGGTGCACCAACTATAAACAAGGCAGAGAAGGTACAGAATTTGATGTAATCAGGACCAGGCATTTCTCCTGCATAAGCCATAGAGAAAGTAAGACTTCTCTCAGTTTCTCTGAGGATAGCTCTGAAATCCATTTTCTTTCTCTTTTGATCTTTCTTTCTCATGTCATTTGTTTATATTCCTCTCACCTGATGTAGTTCTTGACTATGGATAATTGCCTATTTGAACCTTCCGATCCCAATCGTCACTGTCAACCCCTAAGTGCCATCAGCATTGGGCCAGTGCTGTCTCAGCTTAGCCTGTATCCTTTAACACCTCATATCAACACTTTCAAACCGATAAAATTTAAGATCAGTGCTAACACCAATACTATAAGTTGCTTACCTGTGCTGGATACCATCTTTTTCCTGTTTTTCTGTGGAGCTCCATCCAAGACAGTGCTGCCCTCTGTCAACCCTTTCCTGTTCAGGTCTTTGTTCTCGGCACCACCTGTAGCTGGCCAGCAGCTACCCAAACCGAGTTCCTGAAAGAAAGGCGGGGGGCCTGGGAAATAGGAGAAATTGGATGGTGAGAGAAATAAGAGACCAAGTTAAACATTCTGATCAAGGTCCCCCTTTACTTAGAAGATTCAGTCTTATATATCAGAAATGAAACCATCTCTCTCAGTGACAGAATCTCGTCGAGTCATTAGCATCTTGTCGTTAGTGGAAACCTGCCAGGCAGGAGTACTCAGCAGCTCAGCAGGTGGTGGCTCCTAGCAGGAACTTCAGACCAGGAGTGAATCAAGAACTCAGGTGACTTCCTGTGAACCTTCCCCTAATGAATAAAGATTTCTAGGAACCAATCACTGGGCAAGGAGTAAGCAGGACTTTCAGGTCACAGAGGGGACAAGTAGAGGCAGAAACAGGTGTCTTGTTTTTGGATGGGGAGAGCTTGGAGACCAAATTGTACCTACCCAGAGGTATCTGGTTTAGGTGGCAGATCCACCAGGATTCGATACCAGAAGAGTAATATTTAAGATAGTGTATAAAATTAGGATGCTAGTTGCTGTGCCCAGTGATTCGTTACTTGCCGATTCCGAACTAAGTTTGTGTGGTGTTTTTCTTCACATAGCTACTCAACTGGGTACCAGAGAGAAAGGAACTGTGGCAAAGCATGAATTTGCCAGAAGTGCAGCCCAAAAGGGAGTGGGAATTTGGAAGCATGTGTCTGGCATGGCAGTGACCCAGTGGTGGAAACTTAGCAAGCTGGGTGGAGAGATTTTGGAGCTTGGGTCAGATGTGACCAGGCCAGCCTGACCACACTGCCAGCAAAACATGGATTGATTGATTGGTTTGGTTTTATTTTATTTTATTTTATTTTATGCAACATCAGAGCTAGGCACTGAATTCTGAAGTTCCTACCTCTGCCAGTGTCCCAGTGATTTGAAGACATTCTTGATGGTGCTCTGTGATTCACAAATCCATAAGTGCAGTTCTAAAATACCATATTATAAAGGATGTTAGTACTTACAGTAAATCTCAAATAGTATCCATTTTGTAAAAATTCATATGCCAGACAAATCTTTGAAGTGAGCAAAAGCATATGATTCTAGAGGGACCACCTGTATTTTTATTTTTCTATAGATGTAGCATGTACTGTGATAACATGCCTCTTAATATCAATTTATAGCTACTTCCCACTTAGTTAAAACAATGTTTATAATTAAAATTTTTCATATTTGTCCGTATATTTTACACAATAGTTATTAAGAAGCAGGGAAACAAAGATGAGAGGCAAGACCCAACTCATTCCGCCAAATATCCCAGGGAATGAAAGATGCTTTATCACATTTGAACTCTTCATCAGCAACAATTGCATTCATTTACTGAATATTTTCTATTAGAAAGATTCACATACTTTTAATTATTAGCTTCACTTTTACAGAAGCAAAGGGATGTAAAATAATTGCATTTGTTCATAGAGCTAACAAACTAAATGCAGAAATGCATGTTATCACATTATCTCAGAGTTATGTTTCTTAAGTTTGGCCAATAGTCAAATAAGTTAGCAAATAGTCTTTATTTTGCTGAGTATGTTGGTATAATGCAAGAGGTATAGGTAGGAAATGATATAAATTAAGAAGAAAGAGAAATTTCCTCATTAGTGAGTATTCACAATGAACATGACTTCTAAAGATGCCCTGCCAATGCTACCCACGTTTTTTAGAAAAGTCGCTGCACATGTGCTCAGTTCCAGAATGGCAAGTTACACTTAGCCTCTAAACACCTTACTAGGACTGACAATATTTCATTTTAATACATTCACTCTCTCATATTTTCCTGACTCTTTGAGATTTCTCAAATATAACTTAATATTGCTTGGATTTGATAATAAGCTTGATGGCCTCATAGATGTTCTTTGAAAAAAATTTTCAACTTATTTCTTCTCCTCTCTAAATTTTGAAGAAAACTGGGACAAAAAAATTCAACAGAATTTGTTTTTTTGATATTTTCCTTAATTCTGTGAATCCAATTATAGTATTTTCAACCACAATGACTCTGGAAAAACTTTAATGATGTAAGAGACGCTCAGTAAAGAACAATCCATGTTTTTCAGGTAAGAGAACTTTCAGAGGACACATTTTCTGTTGAAATGTTTTCATCTGTTGGGTCTTGTCTTATTTTGTCTTGTCATGCCTTGCCTTTTCTTTTCTTTCCTTTCTTCTTTTCTTTTTCTTTTGTCTCGGTCTCTTTTGTTGTTATTGTTTTAACTTTTCATTTGTTATTCAAAACTTATTGGTCATTATGATCATGAAAATACACATTAGTTGGTTTATTAATTTCTCTGTACAAAAGGCTAGCTGAGAAGGTTGCTAACATTATAATTAAGAGGATGATAATTATGATTCTCAGGCACTAAGAACATGTAATAGAGAATTATTTCCTAGAAACTTTTAGTTTTCTGCTTAATAAATAGGCTGGAGTCTTATTTATAGCTGGTCTGAAAAAAGGTTTCTTCTGGCCCCTTATAGACATACATACCATGTTTTGAGATCTATTTGTGAGAATTAGAGGGTGGTGATAAATGAGTTGAGATGAGTTTACCACAGATGAAAA
>JADRCD010191529.1:22500-56207 GCA_019843815.1 Montemys delectorum | reverse complement strand
AAAAAGAGAATGTAGTATTTTTATGGATTCTGAAATTAGAAAGATGCCTGTGATATGTAGAGAGCCACACCCAAGCCGGCAGCCTCCATTACAAGATGGCACCGGCAGCCGGTTTCTTCTCCCCTTAACACGTAGTCTGCGCATGTGCCTAGGGCCAGAGTGCGCTAAGTCTCAGCCCATCTGCGCATGTGCTAGGGCCAAAAACACCAAGTCACAGCCTATCCCGAGGTGTCTCATGAGGTAATGAGCAAACAGCCAATCAGAGATGAGCATGCCGCTCCAGGGCATATATAAGCAGTGCTTTTGGGGGTGTGGGGGGTCGCCCTCTGGAAGATGGAATAAAGTATGACTGCAGAAGGATCTTGGCTGTCGTCTATGTGTCTGTCCTGCGCGCACGACAGTGATATAGTGTAAAGGGGGGGGGGGGAAGAAATAATTACTAATTCATTATTTTTTTAAAAGAAAACTTTGTATATGTGTGCTATATTATACAAGTATCCTATATAAATATCTATTATCACATATATGGTGGGTAAACGTGGGTCATTAGAAGACTATCCAGAAGCCACGCCTACTGGTTAATCATAGCTACAATGAAGGCATTTCATCAGAAAACAGGGGAAGGCTTTACTTGTTCCTCCTTGTTTCCTTTTATTAGCACATTTTTAATGGTTATAAGATAATTTTTATACAAATAAATGGACTAAAACAAACAAAATTATGCTGTCTCAATTTAAAAAGATGGCAAGAAATAGTTACAAAGGAGAAAATACACAAGGTCATTCACATTTGTTGATTTCTTTCCCACTGTTCACACTAAAGGATCTAAAGTTGAGAGAATAGAAAATAGCAGGCCATTTTTCATCTATAGTGATTACTTTTTAAAGAATATATTAGGTAATACTGACTCAACAAGGCCCTCACACATGTTGCCATGAAGATCAGTGCTTGTTCTCATAGCATGGACTTGTACTCCAGAGAACTTGTTTGAGACATTTGTTTGTTAAGGGTCACACCAAACTTCTTGTATCAAATTTATGGAAGTAGATCTCAGTGTTCCATGGTTCCTATGCCTTTCCAAATTGCTCTCATGAGCAGTAAGGGAAATGTACTGACACCCTCCCATTGAGGGTAGGGTTCCCACCAGCAGCTCGCTTAAGACAGATGATGTGGTAGGAGGTTGTTCTGTGTGTGTATGGGCTACCTGAACCTTTTGCTTCTGCCCATTGAAGGCTGCAGGCAAAGGGCAGTTTCCTACTTCACCCAATCATGAAGCTTTCTGCGGACAGTGCCAAGTGCTTTTGGTGGCAAGCTGGTGGGGTCGTGAGTTCACCTGCTCAAAATGAAAGACGCTTTCTATGGAAATAATTCCAAAATTTTAAGAAAGAGTACATGGTAAGATTGTGTTATTTACTATGTTTACATGTACTAAATCCTTAGTGTGTGCCTATTTTTACCATAAGAGGTAATTACAAAATAACATGCACTACACATCTAAGGCATAGCAATTGCTCATGTTAAACCTGAGAAATGCCAATTCAGAATCGAAGAAAGAGTATTTCTTCAAATGCATGGAGCAATTACATTATATACTCATTTATATTCTCTAAGTACTGACAATGCCCTTCTTTTCAAAACCTAAGAACAGACTCCCCATCATCCTTCAAACTAAAATCTTTACCATTACTAAGGATCTCCAAGACCCTCTGGAGTACTTCCTACCTCCACAGCCTGGCTTCCAAGTCCATTAGCCACACTGTACCTTTCTCTACTCCCAGAACTGCCAGCATAGCTTCACCCTGCAGCGCTGAACTTGCTAGGCCTTTCCTGGAATCTTCTCTCCCTCCCAAGGGACAGCAACCTGTCTGCTAAAGACGATGTGTTTCACCACTCACTGCAACTTGAAACTATCTGAGTAGTGTTTGAAAACGGCAACCACCAGATCCTGCCCATGGGGTATAAGCACGAATCTCTGAGGATAGATTCTTAGGTCATTGGGATTTTTAAAGTGCAGTACAAGAACGAACCCTCCCTCTCTTAGTTTTCTTGTAAAGCATTTCATGACTGAAATCACGTTATCTACTGAATAATGTCCGTTTGGCTGTTTCTTGCCCCCCATCTCAAGATTCTAGTCACCCCTCAGTTTTCCTAGAGGATTACTTTTGGCACAACACTAAAGCCTGCGGATGTTGAAGTCTTACAAAATAGTTTGGTATTTGCACACAACCTATGTACATCCTCCCATATACTTCAAATTACTTTATATTATTTTCATACCAAATATAATTTGTATGTTATGGAAATAGTTGTTATAGTACATTGTTTACGGTCGATGTAAAGGGAAAAACTCTATATGCTTTCAACACAAATGTAATTTTTTTCTGTCAAATGTCTTCCATCTGAGGATGGCTAGATTCCCCAGATACAAAAATCTATGGATAGGGAGGACTGGTTGTGTGAGCTCCTACTGGGTTTTACTCACTGCAATTATTTCAACATTCAGAGTAGCATCTGGTACATAGTAGGTTATTAAGCAATACACTTTTTAAAATTAAGGTTATGGATGAGGGAGATAGCTAAATGGGTAAAGTGTTTGCTGCACAAATATGAGATCTTGAGTTCAAATCCCCAGTACTCATATAAACCCAATTGTAACCATGTGCATGCCTAGCACCCAAATGTTCCTGGGGTGAGATGGGAAACAGATGGGATGCCCAGATGCTCCCAGGGCACCCAGCTGCAAAACTCGAAAAGACAAATAGCCAGATTCCCTTTCTCAAATACAGGGAAAGACAAGGACCAATTTCCACATGCACACTGTAGCACACACATAACTGTACTCACTCACAGACGTACACACATGCCATGCACATACACATACACACAAAGAATTGTACTCATAAAATTTTCACTTTTCCCTAATAGGATGCATTCCTATATAAAGAAAAAATGTAAAGCTTCTTCTTAAATACACTTTGAAATAACTGGCATATTTGAGGCACTGTGATTAGCATGATGAAGGTGCTCAACGATAGCGTCACTAGTACTCCCTTCTGCTACTTAGAGTGGCAGGGCTGTGGCTCTGACAGCCTGTTTTATTTATCATTGTTGATATCTTTCAAAATACATAACTAGAAATATGTTGTTAATTGAAGCCCATGGCTATTCATTTTTAAATTTGCTTTCCTGACATCCTATTAGACAATTTGAATATTATTTTAAAGGTGCTTTAGACTATCTCTATAATGTCTGATCAATAAAAATATGAGGCAAGTGAATAATTGAAAGTGTTTCAATCTTCTGAATTGAAATTAATGCAAAGTAGCTCAATAAATGGAAAAAAAGCAGGCTGTGTTACCTATCAATAGGCAATTGCCATATTGGGTTTTTTCCTATAATGTGCTTTGAAAAAAATTATATATGCATGGCTTTAAAGATTATTTAAAAGCAAAAATGTCAGAATATAGCAATAATTCCCACTTGAGATGCTAGTCATGAGCTGATTTTTGGAAACTAATAATGATATAGTATCTAGATATAAAATTGAAGACTACAATTAGTTTAAGCCAATTGATTTCCAGATTGACATATGACCATGGCTGGCTCAGATGTGAATGATCTCTCTGGAACACACTGATGCTAAAGGCAAATGCTCAGTAAGTGTGTCTGGCTTTCATTACATTTGAGCATTCTTCTGATGTGCTCTATGACTTTAAGAGAGAAGGTGGGAGTTTTGCAAATTCCCCAGTCTTATAAAAGGCCAAGGGAGGCAGCAGAATAGCTTGTGCAAACTGAGGGAAGGCAAGCATATGGTTAGCATGTATCCCCTCAAAATAGTCACAACACATAAGAAACATAAGTTGAGCATATTGAAGATTGATTCTATTTCTCACTGCCTCTCTTCACTAACTGGTCAAAATTACAACTAACATTTCACACGCTGAGACACATTTAGCAAACCAGGTATGTGGCTTGAAGGCAGGAATCCGTTCCTCACCACCCTCTCCCCTAATCCAGTAACACCCTCTGGACGTTCCTCAGACAGGAAGAGGGGCACGGCAGTACACCTCCAGAACTGGAAACTTGTCCAATGGGAAGTTATGTGGCTTTCTGTGGCCTTCACACATCACCATGGCAACAGTAAAACACAAACTTAGGAGGAAATTTTCAGGATGGAGGGTGGCCAAGCCTGATGATCTGAGTTTGATCCCCAAGACTGATAGGTTGATCCCCAACTTCTGCAGGTTGTTCTCTCAAACACACACACACACACACACAAAACATAATACATACATACATACATACACACACATACATACATACATGATAACATTGATTTTTTTAAAGTTTATGCCTACCTATAAGCTATCTGCTTGAATCTGTGCTACTATTAAACATGTTGCTTTTCTTTAATTCCATTGTAACTTTTTAGTCTTCTACCAAGTCCCTCTTTCAGCTTGAGTCATTTGGCTGTGATTGTATGCAACCAAGAAATGTCTTTCAGTTAGCTCAGATTCTGCTCATTTTTTTTTTTTTTGAAAAGTCTACCAAACATAAGGCTTTCCTGAGAGCTTCTGGGGTTTGGTTGGCTGCGTGGGTGATTGGTAGATTTGTTTTGTTTTGTTTTGTTGTTGTTGTTTTATTCTGTCGTGCTGCCTTGTTTGGGCCTCGAGTCTCATGTCTGTAGCATTGTAGTACAGATTGCTCCTTTAGTAATCCAACTGGGTGGGTCACGCTCCTTCCTTCTGCACCTGACAAGGGGTAGGATTGGTGGTCCCATTTTCTCTTCCTATAGTGCTATAAGCTACTTCTTCTCTGCTCCTCTAAAACAATAATTCTGACCCATTCCACAATTTTATTAACTTTTTCTTTAACTCAGTGGTATAAGTGTTGTTCCTACAATGAATACATATCAATTGCTATCTCAGAACACAGTAATAAAATCATAATTATGTCTTTATTAGGCTATATTGGAAAAAGCAGTGTCTATTCAGTCTTTCTAAAGAAGAGCTGGTCATCAGGTTAATTTTGATTTCTTCACGCTGCTTGTAAGATTTACAAGCACTTATGTATGTATGCTTGCTATTAAGATTTCTTGGGAATAAATTAATAGCAAATAAACACGTATCAGGGAAATTCCAAAATACTGATAGAAAAGCTAAATTTTTTCTGCACCTTCCTAATCACCCACCAGTTCATAGTACTTTAATCTCTCCACCATGCCTTTGTTCTTATGTTTCTTATTCATATTTCTTCTATGCAATTTAGTTTTTGTCTTGTAATAAAGGATGGATGTCTTTCATCTTTGTTCTGGAAAAAGGTTAAATTGCAACTCAGAATTTGCAACACTGCTAGTGGGGTCTTTAAGGATGATGAATACGTCCACCTAAAAAGGGAAACTGCCCAGAAACAGCTACGTCTCACCTCCCTCTAGGCTGGCAGCAGAGGCTGTGAACCCAGAGAAAACACAGACTGGTAAAACCCAGTACATTTTCAGAATTGCAGACAAGGCCCTTAGCAGAGCACACTGGGGCAGAGTTTCCCTGTCTGTATATCTCAGTGCCACTGAGGCAATAAATCCAAGCACATCATGGAAGTTAGAGAGGACACAAGTTGAGCATAAGCGGGACCGTTTTCTCCGCAGTCTTTTCAGAATCTTCCTAACAGCTTCATGTATCAAAATTTACAAACCACAATACTCTTCAAAATGTATCTGGGGTGCCATTTTTATGAAACTTGGGAAAGAAACGACGTTCCACAGAACTCACTCTAGTCAGAGCTTCCTGGAAGGTATTGCCAACTATCGCCTGCCTTCCCACCTCTGCTGGAAGAACCTCTTACTACCTTTTTTGTTTTCCTCCATGTATACTAGGTTACACAGTCCACATGCAGACTTTTTATTGTTTGTGTTAGACTCTATTCTTACATGTGCTTTACTAGTTATGCTCTCAGCTGTAATTCCTATCTAGGCACCCAGGGAATTAGGCTATTATGATGTGACATGTAGATACTCTTTCATAATACTCTAATTATATTTTGGAAACACTGATTGATTTCCTATGTGCTTCTCCATCAGCCACTTGACTATTCAAGGGTCTAGCAAGGTAGGGATGGCTGGGTTTATATTTGAATAGCTAAGTTTACAATAGCACTGAAACTCTTGCCAGGCACCCTAATTTCAAAGCCTTCGATGCTAGGAGTGTCTGCTCCTACAGGCTACAAAAGGGGTGCAATCTAATTTAAAATTTAGTGTGAACTTATAATTGTCTGTCAACGTGAATCATTTGATTAAATCATCAGCAATTTTTACCACATATTGGTGTTCAACCCCAGCATCATTTCTAAGATTGGTTTTTCAACATATTAACTACTGCTTCATTGCTATTCAGAAAATAAACTGTACATACATCTCTCTCACATACGCGCACACACACACACACATACACATACACACACACACACACACACACACACACAATGCATTTAATAATGGTAGTAAGCTAATTAGCACATATTCCATATAATCCCCATCCATATTGTCTTATCTCTTAACTACATCTTGTTTTTCTAGAAGGCATAACAAGTGACTTGTTTTTCTTAATTTAAGAAACAGCTATCAAAATGTAATCTGCACTAATCCAGACATGATAAAAATATAAATCTGTGTTATTCTGAAGGGTTTACATTGAAACAGATCACTTTAAAGCTCTCGTCAATTAGCATTATCAAAATCAGACAGGAATTTTGTAGAGAGCAGACTTGAAGAATACAGGTTTGAGATGAGATGAATGTCTTTTCTTCATATATACATAAAGACAAAGCTGAGCATTTGTAAAGTAAAAAAGACTTATTTTACTTTAAAATAAGTCTTACTAATGACTTTTCTAGCATTCTTGCCAAGAAGAGGTTCAGGGTAAGGAGCCTATACACTAGAAGGAGCCACCATAGCCCCGCAGCTGAGATGGAGCGACCTGGACATGCACCACTATCTTCTACTTTCCAGTCTATGTAAACTCAGTCAGTACCCACCTCTAGATTTAGCCTTGTCCTGAGATCTGAGGCAGGGTCTGCTGCCAGTACAATCAATCAATCAATCAATCAATCAATAGCCTATAACACTTGGAGTACAGAAAAGTCTCTAGCCTCAGTCCAGCCTCTTTTTTCCTTAGGGCTTCATCCCACTAGTGGATGAGAGCTGAGCTTCACTGACAATGGATGAGTTACCCCATCACTTCCTGGCAGCTATGATTATCCCCTGCACTTTCCAAATCCTGGATATGCCTTGACTTCTGGCCTTACTTTTTAAGGGTGTTAACTCAGTTTGAGCTCCCAACTAATCTCAACTCTCCTGTCCATTATTTTTGTCCAACAGCAATGAGAACAGTGAAGACTGGAAACTATATTTTCATCCCTCAGTCCATCTTTACATCAGGCCACTCCCACTTCAGACTCTCTAGACTCTAGTCCCTAAATGATCTTGCAGTACCCAGATGCCATTGCTAGGGCATTTGCCATCACACAGGCAGTCTGCCTTCTCCATAGCCCATGACCAATGAGCACCGGTCTCTGCCAGGTAAATCTTTGCAATTGAGACATTTACTGTCAATAGGTAAAGTTACAGCCGATTTTGCCTGCTGAGCACTCAATTACTTGTTATGTTTTGTTTTTTCCATTTTTGTCTTTGGCAACTTCTCTTGTCTTGGAGTCATTAGAGTAGGTATCATAAAGGCACTCATTTAAAAGCAAAATATAAAATCCTTTTTACTTTAAAATCAGTCTTACTAATGACTTTTCTAGCATTCTTGCCAAGAAGAGGTTCAGACACATATCAAACTGAGGTAAAGTGCATTGCCGCAGGGAACTAAGGCCTGCCTCACTCACCAGATTTGGGAAGAGGAGGCTCATGTCACTACACAGCCTTTTGAAAAGCAAAGCATCAAAGCGACACAGCCCTTTTTACTTTCAAAGGAAGCCTTAAATTTGAAATCTCTGGTAACTCACTGATACTCTAAAAATATGAGACTCCCTTCCAGAAATGTAGCCATGCCAACAATACTAACAGGTACAAATGTTCTCCACTTAGAGCAGGAGGAAAAGAAAAATGTAAAGCGGGATGTCTTGGATTCTTCGCTCAAAACTGCAGTCATTTTGCCCACAATAAAAGTGCTATAACCAAACTGACAATCACCGTGGTAGAGTGAAGGATGGACATTCCGAGCCTCTGAGACTCTTAGAGCAGATTCAATAATCACATAAGAGGCACAGGAGTGAAAGGTTGGTATAAGGGTGTTAACACTCACAGATGATGTGTCCTTCAGAGTAGGGACCACACAGCCTGCATACCAGCCTCAGTTCTGCATGTCACCAAGTCCTTGTGCACATAGGGCCTTAGCCATTTCAGCTGCCCAACACAGCAAACAACAGAATCAGCTTTGTTGGGTTATTATAGGGATTAAATGGCACATTAAGATCATTCAAAATAATAGCTGATCATTGTTGTTTGGGACAATGTAAGTCACCTATAGTCTGCTGGCAACATTCCATTACATTTACCTGGGCTGTGCACAGATACAAGCCAGAGCATGGGACTTCAAAAATTCCATTTGGAAAGTAATAAAAGTAAATGGAGTCTTGTGCCTCTCTGACACTGAACTGTGTCGACAAGCGGTGGACAAACAAGACAGCTGTCAAGGTCTAAACAGCTCAACCAAATCCCACACTGAGCACCGAGGCCAGCAAATAGTTTCACTCACACTCTTCTTGGGTCAGGTTGTCAGGAAGTCTACAGCAGTGCTTCTTCGCACCTGCCTTCCAGGTGCTGCCTTAGTTCCTTGCCATCTTTGAAACTCCATAGTCCACCGACTGCTCTTCTAGAGGTCCTGAGTTCAAATCCCAGCAACCACATGGTGGCTCACAACCATCTGTAATGGGATCTCATGGTCTCTTCTGATGTGTCCAAAGACAGCCACAGTGTATTCATATACATAAAATAAATTTTAAAAAATACATGTGCGTGAAACTCCATAGTCCAGAATTTTGATAGGAAACTAGGATGTATCAACCATGCATGATTTGTTTAAGTGTCAAGAAGGTTTGGTTTTCACTTGAAAAGTTCTTTTGGGCCATGTAAGGAATTCCTTTAATACAACATCTTTATATGCTAAAGGTAATCCAGCTTTCTATATAATCTTCACGTAAGTATCTCTCTAACCTCTGGAGGAGTCTTTGTATAGAAATGCTACCTGATTCTTCATTCTAGTAAGACATGTGAAACATCACCCATCTAACTGAATGGAGAAACAGAATTTTGACATATACCTAAATGTCACAGAGTCAAACTCCTCTACAAGACATATTCAATTAGCTTCTGCCAGGAGCACTTCCCTCACTTGACTCACAAAAGTCTCACTTGTTCCCAGTTCTTATGTCTGTCTTCCATTACTAGTCATGCATACACTTTCTATTATTATTTTGGATGCTAAGATAGCCTGTGAATATGTCACTTATATAGTCCATAGGTCATAAGCACACCGAAAGCTGCATCTAGTTGATTCCACAAGACATTTGCTGTTTAACATATTTATTCATATTTATGAAATATATGGCACAACATCCATCTGTAATGAGGAGTTCAGAGTGGACACAGTGGTGTTCACTACAGGGCCTGCTCGCATTCATCACTTCATGAAGGGCTTGGGAACCAACAATGTGACAAGGTTCTTTGTTTTTCTCTTTTTCCTGGAACTAGAGCTAGCTACAGTTTCACATTAAACTCCAATGGCATCTTTTCTTTTTCTTCTCCCCAGGATAGTGGCCAAAGCCTCCAAGAATCTCATGTCCACACAAAGCTTGGGGATTGTATTTGGACCCACCCTTCTGCGAGCAGAAAATGAGTCGGGGAATGTAGCGGTGCACATGGTTTACCAAAACCAGGTAGCGGAGTTCATGCTGACTGAGTACGATAAGATCTTCAGCGCAGTGGAAGACTGACAGCCGAGACGAGCTACTGAGTATGTTCACATCTGTCTTGATGTCTAATATTTTTACATTTCTGTAAACATATTTCTGAAATATTTTTTCCTTCCAAGCGACAGATGCTTCATTTTGTGAAAACTTAGTGATGATTTTGTATTTAAGTTCCAAACATTCGAATAAAATAAATGACAATATTTTCCTATATGTGTTCTACATTAACCCCTTGGGTGTTGTGTTTTTTCAGCATTCTATAAATACATCATAAGTGTCTCATGTTCTTAAATAATGTGTACAAGGTAGCATTAAGACATAGCTCTTCTACTGCTCCTTGCCATCAGGTATATTCTAGTGAATGTGCAGCTGTATGAGTATGTAGAGAACGTGTGGGTAAGGATGAGTGAGTATACACATATGTGCAGTCTCAAGATCCATATAAAGCAACTCACCAACTAGGTCCCCACATGCCTAAGAATCCACAGAGAAGACAAGCAGGAAGAAGGCATCTAGCGCTCAATCTAAATAGAGTTTTTCCACATATCAGAAGTACAATCCAATGATCCCCAGTGACAGGTGAGCTTGGCAAATACAATACATCGAGTGGCAACTTTTCTAAAGAACAAAAGGATAGTTGTCAAGATTTGTTGTTGGACCATTCTCTATGTGTGAATACTATTTTGGTTCCACAAACAGATGATTCTATAAATTAAATGGATTACTCTTTATTTAATACAGGGATTGCATTTATATTCCATTTTGATTCTCCATCAAACCCTGTATCTTCCCATTCCCTAAAATATCATTTTATATAGAATTTTGTTATGTTTTGAAGGATTTTTTTGATGAGTTACACTGACTCCATCTAGAAAGTGTTATTTTTAAATGCTTGTATTGGTATGGCCTAAGGATTTCTTCACTAGATTCATATTGTTTAATCCATTTGATGGTTACTTTCAGTTGCGATGAATAAACAAAGGAATAGCTGTCTAGGATATATCAAAAATTGCTGTATTTTGAAAAGTATGTATTAGCTGAACACATCTCATGCCATTTTATGGAAGAGTTCTGCTGTTAAAATATAAAACTATGTTTGAGAGCTTTTTAATAAACTCACGTGGAATTAATAAAACTAATCTAGTATGATAAGTAAGTCTAGTCTGTCCATAAAAAAAAGCATGTAAGTAATACGGTATGGAGCACAGATTCAGGAGGAGAGACTCAGAACAGTGATGAGCTCATAGGCATAGGCTGTAGCATGGATGGGGCACTCAGAGATGAAAAAGTCTACTTAAGAGATAGCCAGATGTTCATCAAGTACCCGCATCCACAGCAGTGCCCGAGGATGCTCACCTGAGGAAAGACCCATTATGCTTGAACTTCTTGAATGTATTTATCTTAGTAAAAGTACCTATATATGAGCTCCTAGCCAAGAACTATGAAGCAGCCATAGCAAATCGTTAAATGTGATTTCATCAAGTGGGATGGATTCGCACACCACAAAGCCAAGGGAAGTCACACGAAACTAAATTCCATGATCTAAAGTTGTCAGTAAGAGTGAAGCAGCAGAGTGGTTAAACTGAAGAGCTTCTTACACTTAAAACTTGTGCCTTTCAATAAAACAGAGAAACATGAAACATGGGTTTTTGGCATTTATTTCTAGTCTTCCTTAATTCTATAGCAGTCTCAGTGACGCCTTTTCCAGGACGTTAATTATTTCTCTTTTGGAAATGAGAAAAACAGGGTTAGAACTTCCAGTATTAAAACACTGTGTCTTCACGAACCCATCTTTAAAGATATTCTGGAAGCTTCAGACAGAGAGAAAGCCAAAGAGAAATGGCACTACCTGCTTTGAGCAAAGATCTACATCCCCTTCTCTCTGCTGCTTTCCAGATTCATAATCTTCAAACGCACCAGCTTCTTGATTTCCAATCAGATGGGATTTAGCCTGATCCAGACCCCAGCTGTGTCCTGTCCCTGCCTACTAAGGGCACTGCATCAGAGAACATGTTTTCTCTCTAGAGGGAGACCTTTCCAAGGTAGCAAGCCAACATGCCCATCACAGGATAACACTTGCTCACTCTAAAAGCATAGAAAGGTTACAGCATTTCAGAAAGGCATAATGTCTAGAATCACTGTCCTGAGTGTCAAAGCCACGTTTCTTCACTAGGTTGAAGCACTAAGAGATTTTTATGAAACTTGGCAGTATTCTCCATTAAAACAACAATACATATATACATCCGTATATATCTATATATATACACACATATATATGTACACGTGTATATATGTGTGTCCATGTGTGTGCATGCATGCATATACACCAGGAAATGTAGTGAGGGCTTCCTACCTACCTGGTCTGAGTTAGACCATGTTCTAGGCACTAAGGATATGGTTGCCATAGAAAGCACATTTTATGTATTACTCCCCTCTATAGGAAAGGAAGACAAATCCCCAAGGATTAGTTACTATCCAGTACAAGATCACAAATGCTTGCTAACGGGGTAACCATGTTCACCACAGGATTCAATACCTGCACATAGAAATGCTCAAATAGATCAGCAGTGCCAGTTACAGAAATGTTAACAAAGAATAAGAAACAAGCTGTGCCTGGGGAAGTCAGATTGGGCTGCACTGTTGAGATAACCTTGAGAAGTTCTATCGAATCTTGACTAATCAATGAGATTTACTAGACCAGGAAAAAATACAGAAGGTATACCCAGCAGGAATGAGGAATAGCATGCACCAGGACTGGGGAAGACCTGATGCCACCAGAGAATATTGAGAAAATCAGTAATTAGAAATGGAAGCATATCTTCCTGGTGATTTTGGAAGACAAAACTACAAAATGCCATTGAGGTTAGATGTGGGCCAAAATATTCAGATCTTTTCTTGTAGACAAAGGCGGTCCACTGTGAGTAAATAAGAGAACCACTGAACAACTTGGACAAAGAATCTCTAAATATCCTAGTGGTCAAGAGATAGAAAATTCCTTTGAGAAGACATCTATTCTCTTACAGTGGCTATGGCTCTGCATCTATATGGGTTACATGTCTACGTTTTTTTTAACATTTCCTACCAGTACAATAATAATCTCATATTCTTGGAAGCATTTCAATACAATGATAAGACATTATCAACTACCAAATAGAAATACAAGTACAAAGCTGCCTCTCTGAAAACAAACAAAACAAAACAACAACAATAACAACAAAAATCAAAGCAGTTAGAATGTCCATTTCATCCGGGCTTTAGCCACCCAGTTTGTAAGAGACTCCCCCTCTCTTCACGGAAAAGATGGGTATTCCATTTTCCATGTTCTGAGTCTGGCTTTGCTTAGCATGTGCCATATGACAGGATCATCATGCCACTGCTCGTAATTGAAAGCCTTATGATGGTTCACCCTAGCCAATTAGAAAACAAAGGATCCAATTAAGAAAAATTAGAAAAGCTGTTAGAAAGAAGCAGTCACTTGCCAACAGTGCTCTGTCCTTACAGCTTAACACAGCTAGAAATTGACCTGCACTTCTCTCTCCCACATTTATTTTTGTGAATTATAAGTTAATCACCCTGTCAATTCCTAATTAAAAGGCCCTGCAAAAATTTTTCATCCAAAAGGACCGTCACTAAAAGTTCTGGGTCAAATTGCTCTGTTGTCAAAAATGAGAAAAAATTCCAAAACAATATCAACTCTCTCCTAGGGAATTCAAAATCTTCAATTAGAATGCTTTATCTGGTCAGCTCTGAAAAAATACATACACACACACACACACACACACACACATATACACATATACATACATGTATATAAATATACATGTATACATATATACAAGTAATATTACACAAACTAAGCAGGTTGTATTCATATATTTAGATATATATACATATCTATGTACCAAAATTAATAAATTTTTTCACCATGTATTTGAAAAAAAACAAGGAAGGGTACCTGGGAGTTAAGGGGTGAGTTAAGGAAGAGGAAATGATGTAATTTTATTATAATTCCAAAAAAAAAAAATTTTTAAATGTTTGATCTCATCTTTAAAAGTAGATAGGTTTCTCTCTCTCTCTCTCTCTCTCTCTCTCTCTCTCTTTCTCTCTCTCTCTCTCTCACTCTCTCTCTCTGTGTGTGTGTGTGTGTGTGTGTGTGTGTGTGTGTGTGTGTGTGTGTGTTTCTTTAAGCCAAGGGCTGCACACTCAGATGCTGAGTGGGGCCAGGCATGTAGCGAAGAGTAAAGAGAAGCAGGCAGCCTGCACTATGAAGTGGTAACAGCTGGGGAAAACTCAAGCTCCCTGCCTGGCCAAAAGGCAGGCTCCCACTCAGCTGGAGCTGATGTTGCTGATGTGGGAATGTGAGCAGTGTTGCCAGACCTTCAGATCTTTCATGGAAAGCCAGAATACAGAATCTTCTATGAAATCTGATTTTTAAGACACTAAATAAGCGACCAAATAAAACACATCTGAACAGACTCTGCCTGAAGATCAAGTCTCTTCTGTGGCCTCAGTGTTAAGCCTTCTAAGTTGCAAGGCTTATTTCCCAGAAAATGGCAGTCTTTAGAGTAAAATTTAGAGACAAGGGAATGAGCCAAAATAATAAGAAAGAACACACAAACAGCAAAATACATCGAACTTAATGTTCAAATTCTGAGCAGATTACTTAGTCTATTTGGAACTCTCTTGTTTTCTGATCTATTAAATGTAATATACATTTTTTTAATCTTACTGTCTAATGGAATAATGTGGTGAGAGCTAAAGTGGGTAATGCACATATCACAAATTGTCACTTAAGGATGTAGATGATAGATCCATAATTTAATGACAAATAACTTTATAATCTAAGGATGATGGAAAGAAGGTTGGAGAACCAAACTTTCAAAAGCCTTGAATGGCCTATCACAACTCTAGTGAGAAATGTTTATACCCTTGCTCTTTCATCAAGAAAGCAGCTGTACCAGAGTTGTGATGTAATGAAATAGAACTTGATGCGGGAGGAGGTGTGGTCAGGGGATTACTTCAACAGCACTGTCAATGCAGTCTAGATTCAGACTAGCAAAGAAGTTGGTCTCGAGACCATCTGGCTGTTCTTTGTGGAGGCTTTACCCACATCTCTTTGCTACCATTGCCGAATGCAAAGCACCAGTTCTGATTGGACCAAATTTCTATAAAGAGGTCCATTTCTGGATTACTTGATCGGCTCGGGCCATCATTAATTCTAACATCCTCACAATGATTTGTCATTTAACAGTCATTACTTTAATGTATTTGAACCAAGGTGTGGCCAAGGACTAGGAGACTGTGTGTGCCAGCAGAGCTACCCCAGAAGGTCATGTGGTCATTTCCAGCGCACCACATCAGCACATCTCACTCTTCTCTCTTGTGCCAGTATTGCTTCTCTCGCTCCATGCAGGACCATGGAGGAAAATAGACCTGAATAGACTGACCTGGCTGGCTAATATGTGTGAAACACAAGTTCTTTATCATCGCTCTTTGCAGATGTTACTTATCGACTCTTCACAAGTGCCTTTATGCAAATACTCTTGCTGTCCCCAATTCATCCTTAAAGAAACATAAGCAAAAAATAATAATTATGATAATGGTGTTTCCAAGTTCATGTAATTAGTAACTGCACGACTTGGGATGGCTAATCTGTCAGTTTGAAATGGTTAAATCTGGGATGTGGACTGTCCTGTTGGCTGAGATCTTGGGCTGAATAACAACAGGGAGGAGAGTACCTGGACTGAACACCAAGTATTCATTAGTTCTGTGGCCTGATGCACTCAGATGTAATGATGGTTTACCTTCCCATGAGGCTCCATACTCTTTGTGAGCTCATAGAAACCCTTTCTCCCGCAAGTGGCTTTATCAAGCATTGTGTCACAACACTGGGGAAAGTGAGTAATACACAAGCATACCACGAGGTTATTCAGGAACTGTAATTGGAAAACAAGGTAAGTACATAAACACCCCAAATATTTATATTAAATGTGGGAGGGGTGCTTTACTTCTATCTTAACATTCATAAGAGAACAGAGAGAACATTATGTGAGTTTCCCAAAGAACGTAGAGTTTCTGTTGCTGTAAAGAGATGACTAAACTACCTTAAAGATTTGGCTCATAGGATTTTTAGCCGCCAGGTAATAGTTCATTTGCCTGTATGCTTTGCATAGATAGTTCCAACTTCACTTCACTGTGAAATAAACAGATAAGAAAAGCTCTTTACCCAAGTCTTTACAAAGCACATGTTCAGGTAGCTCTGACCCTATGTGGTACTTTATTAACTGGGGTGGATCATATTTGTCAGTGGCCAGTTATCATGCATCATATCATACTATGCAACATTGTATTAAGATTAGATCTAGCTCTATAGAGGCTTGTGCGAGATGAAAAAAAAAATGGGTCCCCAGCAGTCTTCCTCTTAAATATAATCGTAAAAGAGGCAGGCATCAGGTCACGCTGTGGCTCATGCTGCTCAACAGTGATCCTGGAGCATCGGAGTGGTGAAAATATGGGGAACATTTTGAATAGGGAGATGACAATTTGCTACAGTGGTGTTGTCAAGATGAAGATGTCTTGGTTTTCTGATGAGAGACCTAACAGAAGGTAACACAGGCGCACACACACCCCTTATAAATGGGCATCTGGTTTGGTGGGATTTTTTTTTTTTTGATTTTCAGGTTTTTGCTAGTTTATACTTAATATAACACACCCAGTGTCCACAAAATTCTTAAGCTTGATTCTGGAGAACACTTCTTATTCAGTTTGGAGAGTGTATATAAAGCAGCAAAGGAGACAGTCAACACCGTGCCCATGGTGTGTGCTAAGTGCACACTTGTTAGATAAATGAACCAAGACAAACACCAAGAACGTAAGCAGATGAACATAATCCACCATAGTGTTTCCTATCAAGATAACTGTCGTGTCTAATGTCTTTGGTGCAGCCAAATCACTGGTATTTATGTTGATTCCTAGCCCTAAATTAAAAAGGACCATCAAAGAAAATCCCCTTCATCTATGTCGCTTGAAGTCTGCGTCCCCAAGAAATGCGTCTTCACTACAGCTCAGTGGAGGCAGCAGATTCCTTGCCAGCCTGATTCCTACAAAGCTGACAGCAGATGCTCACATTCAGGAAGCATCCTGGTATCTATGACACCTAGCGACATCTTCTACCACTTCCCTGAACTTTCACACAAGTGACTTCCACATTATCTGAATACTATAGAGTGAGGGCTTTCCAATCAATCAATCAAAAAGCCAAGCTCACTGCAAAACACGAAGCCTTGACCTGGAAAACCTCCCTTTTCTCTGGCGCTGTTTGAGTTGACAAGTTTCCTTGACATACAAGTTTCAGAACAGGGATGTAACCATTGCTCCATCCGTTCTCACATCACTAGCAAACGCATTCTAAGTCCATATTGTGTGGCATACTTGCAGACGTGTGGATTTTTCCACATCATTTGGTGACATTTTACACAGTTTAATTTCTGCTCTTTCTTTCTAGACCCTGCCTCCCGACTCTCCCTTTAAGCATTCCACCAGCAAAATTTCATAGAGCATCCTACCCTGGGCTCAAATTCCTTCCTGTCCTTCAGCATCTCTTTGCTTGGCTGCTGTGAAGTTTACCAGGAAGTGTCCATCTGTTAAATTCAAGCATCCCAAAGAAAGGAAAAGGACAGCAACATTCATCTGCAGAGGAGAGAGTGTTAGTGGAACTGAGTGGCCTGAAAGGACTGAGCCCCAGAAGATGCCATGGGATAGGGACCTGGGGTCCAGATGCCCCAGCCCTGCAGGCTGCCAGGTGAAGGCAGCTTTCAACCTGGAGGAGGCTCAGGACACTACTGAAACCAAAATTGGTTTGCACTCACTACTTCCTTTGCTATCAGTTCTAAGGTCACAGTCACTAAAACTGGAAACTCTAAAATGACTTCAAAAAGGCAAACGCTAACCAGATTTCACACTGGATTTCATTTTACTTGGCATTACAGAAAGAATGCAGGTATTAAATAGACTGCTTCCTGTATACAATGAGGTTAATTAGTGGTGAGGGATGGAAAATCAGTGTAGACATAACTCTTTTCGACAGGTATCAAAAATAATCCCCTGATCCCTGCCGTCTCCAGCTGCATTGAAAGAGGAGCAATATAAAAGACTCTTTAAGCACAAATTTTTCAAACATTCTCCAGGTGTCCTTGCCCGGTTAAATAGGCCCTGAGTCTCCTGCTCCTGTGCCATTTCTTGCTCTTACTTAGAGGCTCAGTTAGCTACTCACACTGAATTTTGTGGTGCCCAGAAAGGCTTTCCTACAAAGTGACTGAGATTGCACACAGAGACAGACAAGAGAACAAAAAGCACAGTACTGAGGCCTGAATGGGACTTCCCTAAGCTCCTTATCAATAAGGTTAATAAGGGTCTATGCAATTTACTGATCACTATGAGGCGACAGCCTCCTCGAGCTCCCAATCTCCATGCTACTGCTGCCTGTTAATGCCTTCCACAGCCAATCACATAAAAGAACCTTTGCTGACACTCCAGAGAGGAAGCCCCAGTTCAGGATCCCGGCCTCTATAAAATCGCTGGTCTGTTATTATACTCCTACCTGCCCTAGTTAAGCAGATTAACAGTTATTTCCTAGAATTTGATCATGAGGTTCTTTGTAATTGAAGCTGGAGTACTCAGATATTACTAAGAAATGTATTTCTGAGAAACACACTCCTTTTTTCCTCTGCTTTAATTTTGTTATCCTCAATCATATGCATGATGTGAAAAAAATCCAAACTTCTATCTCCTCTATAAAATACATGTCATATCAAAAAGGTGACAAGAGGGGGGAAAAGTAATTAGTGAGTTCACAGAGTTCAGTGGAAAAGTTAAAATGGAGTAACACATTACTTTTTATGTTAAGATTTCACAAGACAAATCTTGCCTGTGTTTTAATTGCATGTGACCCTGGCAGTCCTACTCTGAAATGAAGTGCCGTAAAATTAAAGATGACAGACGCTCAAAACAAGTCTTGTGATCTTGATTAAACTACAAAGACCACACTCTTGCTGCTGTGACTCAGATATCAGGGGCTGTTTTATTTGGGGAATTGCTTCATTAATGCCTTCTTTGACTAGACATGTTTATTATTAAAAATACTGAATATGCTGAAATCTTGCATGGCTAAATAATTTTTTTTAAAAAAAAAAGTAAATTGTAAATGAGAACTGTTTAAATAAACATGCCAAAGACCTAATTCATTTTATAAATGTTTCATGGTTTTATATATATATATACATATACACATATACATACATATATATACATATATATGCATGGATATTATATACAAATATATACATATATGTATAAGTATGTACACATGTATAAATCATACGTAGATAAATTTGTACACACCCTTTCTGATGCACATATAGCCTACTCTTACCTAGGGCTCTTTACAATGGGCCAGGAAGCAGGGCAGTCCATCTGCCATATTTCCTCACAGCCATGTTAAGTTTCTCAGGCCAACAGCACCTAGAAAATTTAGCGTTGCCTTATAGAAATGCCTTCTGGCAAATATGATTTGGAATTTTAAACTTTTGAAACATAGTTTGAAAAGAGAATGGGTTAGACTCATGACTGTTAATAGCAGTCCATTCTACCTAAATTATACATATTATAGACGAGACCTTTGTTTAATCCTACATTTCCTCTTTGTTACAAAAAGTTTTAAAAACCAAGGCATTGGGAGGGAATTCTTGTTAGGCTGTGCCAGCACCCTGACCATGCATTCCCACACTCTCAGGAAGGGGAAGACTGGAACAGCAGGTTTTCTAGGTCAGACCTTTATCCTCAACATAAGCAGGGCTAGGGTTCATCTGTAGGTTCTCCTATACTTCTAAATCTTCATGATTGCGTTATTTTATTCTATTTCATGATGACTGTTTTTAATGATACATTTCATTTTAAGGAATAGAAAGATACTACATTTGTAATTAATATATTAATATGGACCTAGTGTCCAATGGACTCATACAATCAAAGCTGGAAGTTGAGTTTCCAGAACTCATTGTTTTGCTGTGTATTCCTGATTTCAGGCAAGTGCCTCAAGTTTTCAGGTTTGAACTGCATATGACAGTTTCTGTCCTATCCAATCAAAAGAGTTTAGCTGTTATTATGGGAATGAATGCTGGTGACCACACAGAGGCACCTTGGAAAGCAAAGGACATGATATTACATATAAGTAGCGTCTTTACTACAAGTATTCTATCAATTTTTTTCTACATACATGTTTATGGGCCATTTCTTTATATACTATATCTTTCAAAAACTAGTCTCCTTGCCTTTAAGATAAAATATTTATTCCTATATACTTTCCAAACCCTGCGTGTAGATCCTTCAGGTATAAGATGTGCTGTCTCTAACAAGCTGAGTTTTATTGTGTTAGAAGGGCTCAGGATTGTGAACATATTAAAGTATTCCATTGAACCTCCCTATGAGTAGCATTGTATGATATAAGACCCTGAAGATCTATGCTCATACTGATTTTGAGTCTCAGCCTCTGCCCCAGCCTTGGGGTTACAATCTCATGTTCTTGCTATTTCTCCCTCTCAGCACGTCTTCTGTGTCCAAGTTTCCACCCCTGCCTGTACTCACACGAAGAGCAGACTGCTACCCTCAAGGTCATGGCTCTCTGTATCCCTATACGTTGGGAGGCAGTAGGGCTTTCAGAACCCATATGCCACATTCTTTGTGTTTCCAGAGAAGTGTGCAGTTAGTAATCAGAGGTCTAGATTGATTTCTATACTTATCTAAACTACTATCTTCTGCCCAGTTTAAATCTCAGACCATTCACTCCCAACACCGTCCTAGTTTCTACCAAGCCCTTCGCAGTCTAAAAAGAGTTTTGTCCCACTTCTGGACATTACAGGTTTGTCAAAGGGATTAAATGTAGATCCAACAAAATCAATTAGCTCACGTAAGGAAATGAGAACTCACCCTGAGAGAAACTACCATTTAGAATAAGACACAGAGGCGCCAATGAAATTAAGACATTTTGAATGTTATTCAACAAAGACATTGAGTATCTCAAGAACAAAACCAATAGATATCCACATTGCCCATTCTCACAATGCCCACATGTAAATGGTGCCAAATACGTGGCCCAGTCCTGCATGGTACTTTTAATCTATTAGCTGCCATACATCAAAAGCAATGGCATTGATTTTAATAGGATTACATGGAACCCAAAAAGAAGCAAGTAGACTAGGTTTTGACTGAGTCACTGGCCAGTAATTTGAATGTTTAACTAAATAATTGGCTGCCAAATTGACAGGTCATCCACACTGAACTAGCCACCATTCCATGAATTTTCATGACAGGAGCCACAATGGCTCATTTGCATGTGTGAAATTCCACCGTGAAGCTGGCTTTTAAACTGGCTATCACAGCCAGAGATATGTTCTGTGGTGCCACAAATTACTGTCCTAGAAGTGCCATGACATGTCATGACCTGAAGTTAGTGTAGACCACAGCCCAATCCCTTACCATTAACATAAATAATTAAACAAACAAACCCAATGTGTCAATCAACATAGGTGAATGTAAAGACCAAAGAAATGGGACTAAGATTAGGGCTAGAATGTAAAGAATGGGGGGAGGAGGGGCAGGGGGAAAATAGGAATAACAGCAAACTCAGACAAACACCAAAGATATTCTTGTACAAGAAAAAAGTTTTAAAAGAATATTGCAAGGAAAGCTTGAGATTTGCATAGGCGTGTTGGCAAGAGTTACTTCTCATACAGCAATGTGCAGTGAAAATTGGGCATCACTGGGGAAATTATTGATAAATATCTGTTAACAGTTGCTTCTTTATGGTAAACAGGGACGGCCATGCATGCAAACAGGAACTCCATCAGGCGAAGTGCTTTATGTAAGGACTTACAATCTAGTTCTAGATGAAGTGATATTGGGCATAAGAGCAAAAACCACAAGACCTTACATCTGCTTCCAGCTCCTTTGTTGCCATTTTGCAGTGACACTCTGACATGCTGGTTTATTTGGAAGATGAGGTACTATCATCTCTGGAAGACTACATCATTTTCCAAGGAATTAGAACTAGGAAACAGGTTTTTCTGTATATGTACCTTTTAATAAATATTTCTAGCCCTTTAAAATTGAAAAGTTAAGTATGACAAAATTATCTAAAGTATACTTACTGAAACATTATTTATAATGGGAAAGTAGCAAAACTCTTAATGATAAAGATTTGATAATAGAGAATTGAGAGAACCTGTTGTGTACAAGTCTCATCAACAAGAGGAATCTGCTAAGAGGAAAGCCAGGTTATAAAATTATAGGTACAATATTATGCAATTATTGTTGATATACTGCAATTTGTATGTATACACAGAACAAAATATTATCAGTGGATATCCTTGGGTTGTGAGATTATTGGTAATTAATTTTCTCCCATTGTTTCTGGCATATCCCCAAGTTTTTGCTTTTACCATTTGTTACTTTCATAATTAGAAAAAAATACAAGTATAATTTTAAAAATATGTAAGTGATAATTTAAGACTATATATGGTAATTGATACAGACAAGACACTCTAAAGAATTTCAAATGAGATCATGTTAAACAGGGGCATAGAGAAGCCAGGAGAGGCTCCAAGACACAAGGGTATGTTGAAGCAAAGCCAAAATAAGAAGAAAGGAAGGCACAGACATAGGGTAAGACAAGAGCAAGGGCCTAGGAATTTCCAGGGTATAAAGGAGCAAAGACAAGAATGTCAAGGTGCACTTGGGTAGTAGGACCAGTTTGGTCATGAGGAGTCCAAAAGTCCAATCACTATGCATCTTTTAGGGATCATCTTTTAAATGGTGGAACTGAGAAAAACAAGAATGCCCTTAATGTGACAAATTTTCTAGCTAGCAAAAGCACAGAGCACCAGACATATACTTTGGCTTAGACACCCAGTTTGCATGCCAACTTCACAGTAGAATTTCACACATGAAAAGGTAGGTAAGGGCCAAATTTTGGAAGCCCTAAATGCCAAGCAAGAGAGTTGGACTTGATCCTGTAGGCAGTGGGGGACCTCTGAAGTTTTAGGCAGGGGGGTAATGAGAGCCAAAACATTTCAGCAAAGTTGTTCTGGCAACACCAGGTAGGAAGACTGAAAGAGAAACAGCTACGTGTATCTTCTTACAGGTTTTTTTACACTGAAAAAGAAAAAAAGATATCTTTCTTTTCTTCCTGTGATGAAACCTTTGAAGGAAAAAACTGAGGCCTTGGAATGGAGAGGTGTCATGGCTGGCGGTAGAGCCCTTGCTTGCTTAGTACGCACACAAAGCCCCTGGTTGATCCCTCACAACACAGAGAGCCAATGCTGTAGAGGTGGAGGCAGAAGGGAAGAGAAAAAGGAAAGACCAAAGGAAGGAAGGAAAGAAAAGGGAAAAGAAGGGAAGTATAAAGGATGAGAGAGAATGGACAGGGAAAAAGGGAAGGCAAGTGTGTCTTATAATGTGATGGCATGTGCTTGTAGTCCCAGCATTTCAGAGGTAGAAGCAGGAGGATTAAGGTTACCCTTGGCTACATATCAAGTTTTTTTTTTAAAAAACTCTGGTAATTTGAGCAATAGAGAAATATTGAACCACTGCTAAATAGCACCAGATTTGGGTCCAGGCCCTGTGAGACTTCCAGATCCCTAAAGGAGTATCCCTATCTTCTAAGGCTCATTGTGTTAATCTGTAAAGTGGGGACAAAAATACCATCTGAACAGAATTGCAAAATGTTCCATGTGAGATTATGAGAGAATGTATTAAGTTTGGGGGTTGGGGTACCCATTATTAACTATTGCTCTATATATTTCTACCAAGCCTGAAACTGTTATTAAGACAAGCAATTTTGATGACTAATGACTATGCTATGTGATGTTAACTCTCTAATGTAGACATCAAGTGGGGAAGGTTAAGACAAATATAATTTGGAAGATACTATTCTATCAGCAACATGGGCATCAAAAATATTCAACGGACAAAATCTGTGTCTCCTGTGCCTAACACACTTTCAGCTATGAAAGGAGACAAGTGCTGAAAATCAAAAGAAATCTTGAGGAAATGAGAAAGAAGAAGCTGGCCTGCAAAGGCTACTGAGAACAATCAGGTGCCATATCTGTTCTCAAACTGAGCTATAGCCCCGTCCGGATAAAGCAACAATCATGATTGGCAGGAGATTCTTTTCTTTTTTTATTAGATATTTTCTTTATTTGCATGTCATGTGATATCTCCTTTCCCAGTTTCCCCTCCGAAAAAAAAAAAAAAGAAAGAAAAAAGAAATAAATAAATAAAAATAATTTAAAAAAAAAAAAAAACAAAAACAACAAAATAAAAAACCCTGTTCCCTCCCCCCTTCCCCTGCTCACCAACCCACCCTCTCCCGCTTCCTGGTCCTGACATTCCCCTACACTGGGGCATAGAACCTTCACAGGGTCAAGGGCCTCTGGCAGGAGATTTTTTGAGAAAAGTTCCAGATGAGCTTCTAGTAATCAGTATTATTTCAACACAACAGTATTTTGTAATGGGTCTGATATATAGTTAAAACAGGTAGACACCTTTGTGGTTTGGATTAAAATGTTCTGAGATCTTGGAGAAATAACAGATCTTGGGCAGGAAACTTATAAGGTCAACCTGGAACAGTTCATGGTGCCAAAAGGCAAAGGAATCACTAAAGGGACAAACTACTAATGGGATGATTTCCAATGGACAAAACAGCCCACCTGGAAGATGCTTACACTAGCCTAAGGCAACATTGCTTGTGTATATTGTATACATAAAAATATGTACTTGAAAATATAGATAAGAATATTCCTATGAAGAAGAAAATACAACTTCATCAAAAGAAAAATAACAACTGCCAGGAAAATACCAGAGCACTCTCAAAATTAACTAAAAAGCAAACAAGCCAAGCATTTACTATGACTTTCTCATATCAGTAGTATTTCAGGATAGATGAAAGAATAAATTTTTTAGGTCAATTCCAGGTAAAATCTGTAAGGAGGCCTGAGGAACTAGTAGGTAAAGCATTTGCTATGCTTTGCTGAACTCAGGCATAAGGATGGAGTTCAGATCCCTACAACCCACGTAAATCCAGCCATAATAGCTCAGGTGAAATAAACAAGGAGATGGGAAAGTCCCCTGAAGTTCTCAGGCTCATTAGACTCTGTCTCAAACAAAGTGGAAGTCTAAGATTGACACCAGAGGTTTACCTTTGACCTCTATATGCATGGCATAACATATGCTCATATTCACAAGCACAAACATATGTGCATACACACAAAATTAAGTACATAAGTGAACCAGAATAGTGTTCTGACTATTCAACAGTAGATTGATGAATGTAAGCAAGCCCTAAGTGTTCATCTTCTACAGTTAGTGAAAACTAACATTTCTCACCTTCACTGCTTGTTTGCTCGAGCATGTATCATTTTATTTGGCTTACAATAATTTTCAAAGATACTTTGGGGGAAAAGCACATATTATACAGCTAGAGCATCAAACATACATGGGATGCAAAGTATAAATATATCCCACTTCACCATTAAATCAAATCTTAAAACATGGAAGGTTAAAAGGCAAACTATTGTTCATGAGCCAGATGCAGGAAGCAGGCATTGATAACCTAGTCTGTCACTCTTGTCTTGGTACTTAAAAAGAGAGGACTATGCAAGTTCATTCCAGTGGCCGAAGGGCACAAACCTTAGTACATTTTATCTGAGTTGACGAGAGGATCCCTGCTTACCTTTCTGAATAAATCTGAAACTTGACAGTCTTCCTGTCATCCACACCACAATGTCGCCCTCAAATATATATCTATGAAGGAATAAAATAAAACTTAAAGATCACAAAAGAAAATTCAGATTTTGGTTATATAATCTCTCCCTTCCTCTTAAATGAGTTATTTCAAACTTCAATAAATTTATTCTCTCAGGTGAGTAGAAAATGACTTAAGAACCAACCTCTACATCCATGAAATTGATTCTTTTATCTTTCAAAATTCTAAGAAATGCTATGAAGAGGCCCATGACATTAGTTTCTGTTATGAACACTATTCTGGTCAATATGGATGTGTTTTAAAGCTACAGGTTGACATTCATCAAATCCATCAATGCTGCCTCAATGACAAGGAGAAAAACATACATCCATGCATGTTCATGTTAAATTCTACTATTCCCAACAATGTAAGGTTTTAATTTTCATATCTCAGGTCCTAGTCACCCGCTTTCAAAATAGAGTTTAACTGAGCCTCAGAACCCCATTGGCCTCCTATCTGATGGGATTAATATTGGAATTCTAGAAAGAGAAAAGGCAACCCTGCATGTTGTCTTTAAGACAAAAAAACAAAAAACAAAAAACAAAAAACAAAACAAAACAAAAAAAAAAAAACAAGATAATCCCCATCTTAGTCAGGTTTTCTATTCTTGCACAAAACATCATGACCAAGAAGTAAGTTGGGGAGGAAAGGGTTCATTCAGCTTACATTTCCACACTGCTATTTATCACCAAAGGAAGTTAGGACTGGGACTCAAGCAGGTCAGGAAGCAGGAGCTGATGCAGAGGCCATGGAGGGATGTTACTTACTGGCTTGTTTCCCCTAGCTTGCTCAGCTTGCTTTCTTATAGAACCCAAGACTACCAACCCAGGGATGGTACCACCCACAAGGGGCCCTCCCCCCTTGATCACTAATTGAGAAAATCCCTTACAGCTGCATCTCATGGAGCCATTTTCTCAACTGAAGCTCCTTTCTCTGTAATAACTCCAGCTTGTGTCAAGTTGACACAAAACCAGCCAGTATACCCCACTTCCAAATATTTCACCAATCTTTCTTTTGCCTATCAACTAACTACAGCCCCAGGGAGATTTAATGCCTCTGAACTCTGTATCCTGTCACTCATGTGCTCATAAACATACAAACACATACAACTAGAAATAGATCTTTTTTTAAAGAAAAGACACACAAAAATAATTAATAACAACAACAGTAGTAGTAGTAGTAATAGTAATCAACCACTTTTCACCCATCAAACCTCAGGAACATGCTAGACACCAAAGCCTATGTCTATGAGGTTCTTAGAATTGAAATTAGCTTGGCTTAAATATGGATTTTACCATCAAAATATTTGGGTGAAAGGGAAGCCTCTTAGAAATCAAAAGGCTGAAATGAGAAATCTAGAGGTTAAAGATGCACTTTGGGGTCAAAGTACAATAGATAAAGTCATATAATACAAGATCTCCCAGCACTGGGGTCAAATAAACACAGCTTTGACAAACTGCCACTGGCATTGACAAGCTGTGTAATCATGCATGCTTCACTTCTAAATCTAAATGTTCTCACCTATAACATGGCGATTATAAAAACCACCTTAAAGAGTTAGTGATGACTTCAATAGTAAACCAAGTACCAAACAGGTACACATGTGGCATGTTCCTCAATAAATGGCATTTATTTTTGCCACAGTTATGTGAAGATAGGGGCAGAGACCAACCCTAGAAGAACAGTGAAAAGACATTGGCGTTTGTGCACAGATGTTTTCCTTCCTATTTCCACATTCCACACCACTGCAGTCTGACCCTAAAAAACAGACGCCAGCCAGAAGGAAGCCCACCCAAGAATCATAAAGACAGATGCCAAATTGAATTAGTTAACTCCTGATTTCAACATAAAGACATCCTATTTTATGAATCAAGACCTTAAAGTCTACTAAGAGCACATAGTAGTCTTTACTTTAGATTTTTAATGTTTAAAGTACAGAAATCATTAAAAATATATTGAACATGGATCAATCCACCACACTGTAAAGTGTTGGCACTCTGTCAGATCTATTTTAGACTTCTTAAATAAAAAGTGAAACTTTGCAGATAGAAAGTGAAGTGTCCTTTGTTCTCTGCCTCGTCTTCTTTTCCTTCATACCTTAGAAGCAAGGACAATGGTGAGCATGACGTGGATAATTCCAGAAATATATGCTTCAGTTTTTTATAATATAAGTGGCTCACGTAACTAGTATACATGCTAGAATATTTTCTGCCTTTGTTCATAGATATTCTATGTGTGATTCTGAAACTTGTACTTTGTTTTTTTTTTTTTAATTCGAGCCTGCTGCTTGCGCATCTTAAATCCAATTTTCTAATTAAATTTAAACAAAGTCTAATTTAAGCAGGAAAAAATTAGGGTAATATTTTTCAGCAGACTTCTCGACACATGCCTACACTCTAGAATTACTTCTGTTTCGTGACCTCTTTGAGGGACTTTCCTTGTACCTATCACTTCCTCCGTGGCCTTATTATAATCCATTCATTGTGTCAGTCAGGTAGCCAGTCGGTCAGCCAGTTGGTCAACCTATATCTACTATGAGCCCTAATTGGGTACTGAAGTGTTTTTGCATAGTGAGGATACAGACAAGATTAAGCCAGAAAAGATCACCACCCTCAAACATCTTGTAACCTACTTGGATGGATAAATTATTGAACAAATAAACAAGATAGTTTGAGCATATGCTATTCCCTAACAAAATGAAGACATCATTTCATGAAAGCAAGAAGTGTGGTGATTTGACAACTGCTTCAGGAATGGTAGTCAGGGGGCCTCTCTGGGGAGTGTGTACTTTCGAATGGGAATTTTAGCAACAATCATGAAATGGGCAATGTGACACTGCTGGGAGTGAGCCCTTCATGCAAAGGCAACCCAAAGAGCAAACAGAACTCACTCACTCTCAGTCAAGACACCATGAAAGTCAGAGATAACAATGGCATGAGCAAGAAGGAAAGCAATGGAGATGGAAGTGGTTAATCCAGGTCAATGTCTGGGTATAAATTGAATGCCTAAATTTATATTTTATAATTTATATCTAAGATGCCAGATGGTAGTGACATTTACTGAAATGGAGGAGATTGAGGGAGAAAATGGCTTATAGAGGCAGGAAATTAAGATGTCCTACTGTTTTAAATACTTTAACTTTGAGACGATTTGATGTTTAACACATCCCCTTACAGGACACTGAGTAAGCAGTACGCATGTGCCTCATGGGAGAAGTCAAACAGAGAGAGAGAGACAGAGAGACAGAGAGACAGAGAGAGACAGAGACAGAGAGAGAGAAGCATATAGCTATGACATAAATTCATGGGACCAAGTTAGGTTAGTTTGTGGAGCAGGAGGAAGAAGAGTGAGAAATGGTACAGATCAATGAACATGCCAAACCCTCAAGGCTTCAACCCTAAACAGAGAACTACAACAACTAAGCAAAGCTGAGAACAGAAGAGGTGGTCTTCCCCAGGGAAGAGCATAGCAGTTGGCTTCCAGTGCCAATCAGCCCTGAAAACATATAGAGGTAACATATGGACCAACAGGTTATATTTATGAATATATATATGCAAATACATTGTTATTTGTATACAATAAAAATTAATGAAAAATGATGCCATGTATGTGCAGGAGAGTTGGGAAGAAAATATGGGAGGAAATCTTGAAAACATTGTATACAACAAAACAAGAAAATGTGGTCTAGGACTAGTACTATATCATTCCAACATTTCAGTGAGAATAAAAGAAGGGACTATTGAAAATTACTAGAAAATAACCAGAAAGGTTGGGAAAGCCCCCAGGAAAGCTCATGTGTCTATGTCATGACAAGTACTCTTGCAACAGAAAAAGAAACAGCCAGTCTAAGTTGGATCTAGGATAGCAAGTAAGACAAAAATAAGTATGAAGTAGAGACAGGAACATACATGTTAATGAACTGTCTTTGTAGGAGAGGAGAGACATGAAATACAGGATAGACGCATGGAATGAACAGAGCTTTGTCTTACTATGAAAGATGCATGAGCATTCTTTGTGCTAATTAGACCTAGACTAGAAGAGAAAGATAATGATACAAAGAGAGAGCCATGGTAAAATTTAAGTCTTCAAGAACCTAGAACAAGAGAAAAATATGCAAAGAACATGAGACAGATAAGTCCAGCTGGGTCAGAGGACAAGCAACAGGAAGATAAGGAAAGACCTCTGATTAGCTCTGTTTTTTTGCAATGGTTGGCAGGATCACTAGCCAACAATGAAGCATTGGGGGAAGATGGGATATTCTAAGTAAGAATAAATAAAGAAAAATATTTTTACAGGTTGTAAAGAAGTCTCTGGAGAAAGTCTAATTGAGTGTAAGCTAGATAAAACTTCATTTCATTTGTTTCCTGGTCACTCTGGCTCTGAGCAAAGTGAGCATTCCATTTAAAAAAAATGTGTTGTAGGATCAAATGAATGAAGAACAGAAAAGGCGAACACTGAGTTACGGAAGGGTTAATTTGTTGCACTAACTTAACAGAGGAAAACAAGAGCAATTATGCTCGGAGAAGGTAAGTAGACAATAGATGCCTGTAAGATTTATCTTATTTTTAGGTGTGGGGGGGAGGGAGAAGGAGAGAGAGGGGGGAGAGGGAGAGAGAGAGAGAGCGAGCATGTGATTGCAAGTGTCCATGGAATAGAGAGAAAGGGGTATGCCTGTTATTCCAGTTCCCTTGGAGTTAGAGTCATAGGCAGTGTCTTGCCACCAGACACATGTGGTGCGAATTGAACTGAGTTTCCCTACAAAAGTAGTTCACACTCTTAACTGTTGAGCTATCTTTCTTAGTAATAGATTTTTATGTTTAAATGATACTGAACAGGATATGATAAAGTAAAAGTGATTTCTTTTGTCAATGAATTTATGTATCTGAAGGAAAAAGGAAAAAGTATACATTTGTATAGCAAATGCATCAACTAGGGGGTGAGGGGAAGAAGAAGTGATAAGCAAAAAATAAAACTAGATTAAAATTATGTGAGAAAATAATTAACAGAAGAAAGATCTAAGAACTAAGAAGAGGCCAAGGTATAGAAAGGCTCATTTCCTTGGCTATTTTTTTTTTAATTTTTTTATTTAATTTTTTTTTTAGCAGAAAAGGGCTACATTGAACCTTTATTTTTTATTTTTTTACTTTCCTTTTATTGGATATTCTTTATTTATACTTCAAATGTTATCCCCTTTCCATGTCTCCTCTCCAGAAACCCCCTATACCATCCTCCCTCCCCGTGCCTCTATGAGGGTACTCCTACACCCATTTATCCACTCCCAACTTTCAATCCTGGCATTCTCTTACACTGGGGCATGGAACCTGCTCAGGCCTAAGGGCTGTTCCTCCCACTGATGTTCAACAAGACCATCCTCTGCCACATATGCAGCTGGAGCCAAGGGTCCCTCATTCTGTACTCTTTGGTTGGTGGTCCAGTCCCCGGGAGCTCGGAGATGGGGTGGTCTGGCCGGTTGACACTGTTGCCCCCTCCATGGGGCTGCAAACCCCCTCAGCTCCTTCAGTCCCTTCTCCAACTCCTCCATCTGGGACCCCATGCTCAGTCCAATGGTTGGCTGAGAGGATTCGCCTCTGTCTTTGTCAGGCTCTGACAGAGTCTTTCAGGAGCCACCCATATCAGGCTCCCATCAACAAGCACTTCTCAGCAACTGCAATAGCTTCCATCCAGGTTTGACAACTGTATATGGGATGGATCCCCCAGGTGGAGCAGTCTCTGCAAGACCTTTCCTTCAGTCACTGCTTCACATTTTGTCTCAGTATTTCCTCCCTTGAGTATTTTGTTCCCCCTTCTAAAAAGGACTGAAACATTAACACTGTGATCTTCCTTCTTCTTGAGCTTCATGTGGTCTGTGAATTGTATCTTGGATACTTTTTTTTTTTTGATAACTTTAGGTTGAAAGTCGATTTTATTCAATACTAGAATAGCTATTCCAACTCGTTTCTTGGGACCATTTGCTTGGAAATTTGTTTTCCAACCCTTTACTCTGAGGTAGTGTTTGCCTTTGACGCTGAAGTGGGTTTCCTGTATGCAGCAAAATGCTGGGTCCTGTTTACATATCCAGTCTGTTAGTCTATGACTTTTTATTAGGGAATTGAGTCCATTGATGTTAAGAGATATTAAGGAAAAGTGATTGTTGCTTCCTGTTATTCTTTTGTTAGAGGCAGAAGTTTGTATGGCTATCTTCTTTTGAGTTAGTTGAAAGATTATTTTCTTTCCTTTTCTAGGGTGTAGTTTCCTTCCTTGTGTTGGACTTTTCCATCTATTATCCTTTGTAGGGCTGGATTTGTGGGAGGATATTGTGTAAATTTGGTTTTGTCATGGAATATCTTGGTTTCTTGGTCTATGGTAATTGAGAGTTTTGCTGGGTATAGTAGCCTGGGCTGGCATGTGTGTTCTCTCAGGGTCTGTATGACATCTGCCCAGGATCACCTACATTTCATAGTCTCTGGTGAGAAGTCTGGTGTAATTCTGATAGATCTGCCTATATGTTATTTGACCTTTGTTCCCTTACTGCTTTTAATATTCTTTCTTTGTTTAGTGCATTTGGTGTTTTAATTATTATGTGACAGGAGGAATTTCTTTTCTAGTCCAGTCTATTTGGAGTTCTGTAGTCTTCTTGTATGTTTATGAGCATCTCTTTCTTTAGGTTATAGAAGTTTTCTTCTATAATTTTGATGAAGATATTTATTGATCCTTTAAGTTGGGAATCTTCACTCTCTTCTATACCTATTATCCTTGGTCCTTGGTTTGGTCTTCTCATTGTGTCCTGTATTTCCTGGATGCTTTGGGTTAGAAAGTTTTGCATTATGCATTTTCTTTGACTACTGTGTCAATGTTTTCTATAGTATCTTCTACACCTGAGATTCTCTCTTCTATCTCTTGTATTCTGTTCAGGGTGCTTGTGTCTATGACTCCTGACTTCTTTCCTAGGTTTTCTATCTCCAGGGTTGTCACCCTTTGTGATTTCTTTATTGTTTCTATTTCCATTTTTAGATCCCGGATGGTTTTGTTCAATTCCTTCACCTGTTCAGTTGTGGTTTTCTGTAATTCTTTAAGCAATTTTTGTGTTTCCTCTTTAAGGGCTTCTACCTATTTACCAGTGTTCTCCTGTATTTCTTTAAGGGAGTTATTTATGTCCTTCTTAAAGTCCTCTATCATCATCATGAGGTGTGATTTTAAATCAGAGTCTTGTTTTTGTGATGTGTTGGGGTATCTAGAGCTAACTGTGGTGGGAGAACTGGGTTCTGATGATGGCAAATACCCTTAGTTTCTGTTGTTTATGTTCTTGCCCTTGCCTCTTCACTGTCTGGTTATCTCTGGTGTTAGCTGGTCTTGCTGTCTCTGACTGTGGCTTATCCCTCCTACAGGCCTGTGTGTCCATATTCCTGGGAGTGCAGATCTCTCTGGGAGGAATTTGGAGCTGTGGCACGGGGCTTAGCTCCAGGTTGCAGAGAGAAACCAGAAGGATCCTATTCCCTGCTCTTCCTTTGTTCCTGTGCCCTGATGGCTCTGGGTGGGTCCCTTTTGGGCCAGGAATTTGAGCAGAAGTGGTGGTCTTACCTGTGCTCACTAGTGTGTCAGCACTCCTGGGAGACCAGCGCTCTCCCAGAGGGATTTGGGTATGCAGAGCTGTAGTAGAGGATCAGCTCCAGGCACAGCATCTGCTTGGTTATTAAAGTCTATGAAAACAATGTCACAAGAATGAGAGAGAAGAATGAAAATGAAGCAGAAGTGACAGAAGCAAGAAGCTGCGGGGGACATGAGCACATGGCATGGTGGGTGCAGGGAGGGAGAAACAATGGTCCAAAAGTGAAAGAAGAGAGCATGAAAATATGTGCCTCATCCCAAATTGGATAAAGTTGAGGAG